>CAJNDT010000078.1:265761-314612 GCA_905221615.1 Symbiodinium sp. CCMP2592
CTGTGGCCAACAGGTTGGGGGTGCAACCTGAGCAGGACAATGAGCTAATGTGCTTGCTGGCAGTGCTTCCACAATGAGTGTGGGAACCCACACCGTGGCGGCCCTTGGGTTAGTTTGGGAGGCCGTTCTGCATGATTATTAAGTCTGGCTTATTGGTATTCATTGTGTCCCAATAAATAATGAAGTGTATAGTCTCCTGTTCAAATTTCTTGACCTGCCGGTAATGCTTTGGTATGTGAGTGGAATTGAACCATTCTGCAGGTTTGTGGCTTCAAGAGTATTGCCAGTCCTACTTAGTGAGCACAGCATGTCGCAACATGCAGTGGAGAGGGTTCTGGAGAGGAGAGCAGAGCGTGCCGACGCTCTTCTGCGGGTCTTGGCGGCGGTGGCGACAGAATCTCCTGCGTCTGAGTCATCAGCTGTGTCATCGAATAGCCCGGGCTTTGTTGAATTTGGCAACAACCCACAATTTTGGCGATTGCTGAGTGAGTTCATAACAAGCACTGATGAAGCCATTATTTCCTTACGGAATCGTGTCACACAATTGGAAGCAATTGTCAGCTGTGACACAGCATCTCAACGAGATGAAGTTCAATCTGATGTTCATCTGATTGAATGAACTTGGACCTTGCAGAGGTTTCCAAAACACTTCAATGTTTCTTTTCAGTCACTTGCTTTCGCAGTGTGGACCAGACCAGGAGAACAGTTCCAGAGAGAGTGTGTGCGTGTTTGTCAAAAAGTCTGTGATGTGTACAATTCTTCAGGAAGATGTGCCATGCTTGAGCGGAGACCAGTTGAGTGCTCTCAGAATGTTAAATAGGACACTGTCACCTGTCGGTCTGTGCTGATTCGCAGCATTACTATTTGTCAAGTGAGTCAGTGAAGCTTCTTTGCAATAGGGCTACTTGCTGCTGCTGGTTCGCCCATTGCAATGGGAAACCGATTTTGTCCACACCGAGCAGGAGCTTCTTTGTCTCCCGGTGGTCATCGCGATTGTGGAGGAAGCTGTTTGTTCAATTGTGAGATGCACGATCAACCTTGAATGAGAACAAAATGGGGACACCAAGTCCATTATTGCACACTGTGCATAGTGGATTGGTACAACGAGACGGATATAAGGCGTACCACCCTTGACGACGTCAGACGGAGGTCCACAGCTGATTCCCAACAACGTGGTGAATTAAATGGAGAAGGTGATGAGGATTGATTCCGTTTCACTGATTCTGCTGGCATCTTGTGGCATTGATGGCAAAACATCTCTTTGTGTTGCAAGGCTTCACATCTTTGCCAGTGCTTGTGATTTGTAAATCCCTGTTATCCAGAGCTTTGTGTGATAGACAGACAAGCCCTGCACACAGATTTGCATTGTGGAGCTGGGGGTGTGTGTGTGTGTTCTTTTCCTAAATGCGCCCGCACTTGTACTAAGGAGATGATGCAAATCGTCAGTGGGCCGGCCCCCAGCAAAACAGATTGAATGTACAGCATGTTGTGACAATTCCAAACATGATTTTCAGGGGATGCTGGCTTGTTCTGTTTGATGTTTTTGTCATCGGTGTGCTTCATGTCAATGTCATCACTCGCAATATCACAATGTTCCTGCAGTGTTTTGGTTCAAGAGGAGGAGCACTCTTTGTAGCAAGTCGAGCTGCAACATGGGCGATGAGGCAGATGCCCAGGAACGCCGACTGGCCAAACTTTGGCGGATGAACAAGCGATTGATCGATGACTCGGCTCCACTTTATGGCTGTGTCGGTTTTGACTTGATGAGCTGCCTGGTTCCACGCCCAATGCTTGGAGAAAGAAAACAAGAGTGGGAGGATAAGGTCTACAACTTCAAAGCGCTCATGAAACTCAATCCTTCCGCCTCGCAGCTGATGGGGCTTGTCCTCCATGCTGCAATATTGGCAATGCTTGCACAGCAATGATTCTCAATTTGTAATTCGATCAATTCAGCCAGCTGCCTGATTCTTGACCAAAACAATTGTGCAGATGCCCATTGAGAGTTGCATGTGAGCTTCACTGTCATGTTCCACCTTGCAGACAAGTTGAAGAAAGCAGCAGACGTGGTGTTGCATTGCACAGTCATGTGGTTCCATGATGACTGTGTTCGGAGAAAGAGTCTCAGTCCTATCCTTGTCTCGTTCTGAATTACAACTGACAAGTGGATGAAGGAGTTGTGATGGTGGTCTCGGCTGTGACCAAATACATTTGTCATAATTCCAACCAATATTTGATGTATTCAACACCTGCAAGACAGGATGTCAAAGTGCATTTTGACAACAGTTCCAGCACAACTGGATGCATTTCGTCTGTCATTTCGGTTTGCTTGCAATGCATTTCGGATCCAAAACGGACGTCCAAACTTTCATTTCAAATGCATTTCCAGCTCACAGAATGCAGATGCTGGATGCATTCAACATGTGCCAAACAGCGTCTCAAAGTGCATTTTGACAACAGTTCCAGCACAACTGGATGCATTTCGTCTGTCATTTCGGTTTGCTTGCAATGCATTTCGGATACAAAACGGACGTCCAAACTTTCATTTCAAATGCATTTCCAGCTCACAGAATGCAGATGCTGGATGCATTCAACATGTGCCAGACAGCATCTCAAAGTGCATTTTGACAACAGTTCCAGCACAGCTGTATGCATTTCGTCTGTCATTTGGGTTTGCTTGCAATGCATTTCGGATCCAAAACGGACGTCCAAACCTTCATTTCAAATGCATTTCCAGCTCACAGAATGCAGATGCTGGATGCATTCAACATGTGCCAGATAGCATCTCAAAGTGCATTTTGACAACAGTTCCAGCACAACTGGATGCATTTCGTCTGTCATTTCGGTTTGCTTGCAATGCATCTCGGATCCAAAACGGACGTCCAATCCTTCATTTCAACTGCATTACCAGGTCACAGAATGTAGATGCAGGATGCATTCAACATGTGCCAGACAGCATCTCGAAGTGCACTTTGACAACAGTTCCAGCACAACTGGATGCATTTCGTCTGTCATTTCGGTTTGCTTGCAATACATTTGTAGTCCAGAAAAGCGTGCACCAATTTGATTTCAATGCAACATCGGCCCGCCAGAAATGCATTTCGAGGAAGTGTTCAATGCATTTACATTCTCGCTGAACCTGTCTCAAATGTGCACATCGTTGTCGGCAGACCTGCATTTGCATCATTCCAGAAGGACTGGCTGATTGCCAAACACTCTTAAAAGCACGTGTTCTGCTTCAATTCTGGTTTCAATTCTGAAACCAATGCATTTTGCAGTCAGCTTCTTTGCATGAAAGCTCAGCTACCAATGGCTCCGATACCAATTTGCATGCAAGACCAAAGCTCCGCTACCAATACAAACCCCTAGAAACACCTGAGTCAAGCCACTTCTGAATGCAAACGTAATCATTCTCTCCAAACAGTTTGGTCCAGAAGTACACGAAATTGTGTAGCAAGGGAGGAAGGTATCCTCTAAAAAACAGACCAAAGCTCAGCTACCAATGCAAACCCCTAGAAACATTTGAGTCAAGCCACCCCTGAATGCATCGACTTTGTATATAGCCATCACCAATACAATCAATGCACGTCCTGTGGCAGGCAGGCAAACTCTGAAAAAACCCCAAACCCGAAGCTACCAATGGAAACCGGAGCCAGAAGCTGCAAGCATTGGAATTACATTTCTGTCACCTTCCAAAATAGCAAAAACTACATTTCTGTCAACCTCGAAAATATCAAAAAGTCATCAAAAGTTCTCAAAAGTTCATCAAAAGTTCATCAAAATGTCATCAAAATGTCATCAAACCGTCGAAAATATCAAAAGTTCTCAAAAATTCTCAAAAGTTCATCAAAAGTTCATCAAAGTTCATCAAAAGTTCATCAAAAGTTCATCAAAAATGTATAGAAACCTGTTAAGGGAACAGTTTTTAGACTGTATTTCACTGATAAACAAGCTGAGAATTGTCAATTTGGAACACAATTGCTGTTGCACTTTCAATCTACTCATGCGCGCATGTGCGCGCGCGCCCGCGCGCATTCGCGCGCGAGTATCTGAAGAGAACGTTCATTGATGTGCATCTGGACAGAGAAGAGCTGGGGCTTTTCACAGGTTCTCTTTGATGACAACTGCATTTGCCTTGCATTTGCTCTCAAGTGGAAGATTGAGCAGAAACAAGAGTTCACTGTTTCAAATGCATGGTGGCTTGAAATGTATCAACAATTCCTTGCATTTGCAATGTTTCAAATTGGCCCATAATGCAAGAATGTTTGTGTGAAAATGCATTGGAACAAGATTTTTGCATGGGTAAAACTAAATCTTTGCATGGAAGCTGCATTTGGGATGTTTCAAAATTCGCCCGTAATGCAAGAATGTCTGTGGGAAAATGCATTGGAACAAGAGTTTTTGCATGGGTGGAGCGAAATCTTTGCATGGAAGCTTGCATTTCGAATGTCTCCAAATTGGCCCACAATGCAAGAATGTCTGTGTTAAAATGCATTGGTTGCATGGGTGGGACTAAATCTTTGCATGGAAGCTTGCATTTGGGATGTTTCAAAATTCGCCGTAATGCAAGAATGTCTGTGGGAAAATGCATTGGAACAAGAGTTTTTGCATGGGTGGAGCGAAATCTTTGCATGGAAGCTTGCATTTCGAATGTCTCCAAATTGGCCCACAATGCAAGAATGTCTGTGTTAAAATGCATTGGTTGCATGGGTGGGACTAAATCTTTGCATGGAAGCTTGCATTTGGGATGTTTCAAAATTCGCCCGTAATGCAAGAATGTCTGTGTAAAAATGCATTGGAACAAGAGTTTTTGTATGGGTGGAGCAAAACCTTTGCATGGAAGCTTGCATTTCGAATGTCTCCAAATTGGCCCACAATGCAAGAATGTCTGTGTTAAAATGCATTGGTTGCATGGGTGGGACTAAATCTTTGCATGGAAGCTTGCATTTGGGATGTTTCAAAATTCGCCCGTAATGCAAGAATGTCTGTGGGAAAATGCATTGGAACAAAAGTTTTTGCATGGGTGGAGCGAAATCTTTGCATGGAAGCTTGCATTTGGGATGTTTCAAAATTCGCCCGTAATGCAAGAATGTCTGTGTAAAAATGCATTGGAACAAGAGTTTTTGTATGGGTGGAGCAAAACTTTGCATGGAAGCTTGCATTTCGAATGTCTCCAAATTGGCCCACAATGCAAGAATGTCTGTGTTAAAATGCATTGGTTGCATGGGTGGGACTAAATCTTTGCATGGAAGCTTGCATTTGGGATGTTTCAAAATTCGCCTGTAATGCAAGAATGTCTGTGTGAAAATGCATTGGAACAAGAGTTTTTGTTTGGGTGGAGCAAAATCTTTGCATGGAAGCTTGCATTTCGATTGTCTCCAAATTGGCCCACAATGCAAGAATGTCTGTGTTGAAATGCATTGGTTGCATGGGTGAGTCTTAATTTCTTTGCATGGGCACAGTCATGAAAATGGCAATTTCCCTTTTTCAAACAAAGTCCATATTGGTTGCTGTGTTGTGTGAGCAGGACAATTGTTTGCATTGCCCGAACATTTTGGCTCAACTCTGTGAATTGCATGAACATTGTGCTGGCTGTCTAACATTTCATGTTCTCAATTGTCGAACAAGACCAGGTCAACATTGTGGTGGCTGTGTAGCTCATATTTCCTTTTGCCATCCTGGACATCAAACATGTGGGTTCATGTCAATGGATGGGTCAAGCTTCCGCCTGGAGCACAGGTCTGGCATGAGGCTGAGTCGGGTGCACGCAACAAGCGGACTTGGGAAGCCCCAAGCCAAAGCAGCGAAGACCCCACACCACATGAGACTACGTATTGGGCAGGTCGTGGCTGGCGGAACTACGATCAAACAGAAGGAGTTGCCATCCAGTCAAGTCAGGACACTCCAGTGGACATGGAAGAAGACAACGACCGTCCGATTCAGCAAAAGAGCAAACACCAGAAGATGACATATCCTTGCGACTCCTGGGAGGCAGACTCCTGGGATAATCCAAAAGACTCCTGGTGGAAGTGGAAAGGCTGGCATGATTGGAATGAGTCCTACCCGTCTGCGCTGGTTGACTCCACGGCAGAGGCCAACCCGGGTGAGGTCAACCCGAACCCGGAGGCCAACCTGAACGCGGAGGGTGCCAGTTACACAAGTCTTCAAGGAGAGGAGTCAGTGGACGCAAAAATGGCAGGTGCTGTGCAGTCAATGCAATTGAGTTCAGAGATTCCATTGCCTCCATTGCCTTCAGATTCCAATGCAGCTTTGCTCTTGCCGAATCCGAATGTGATCGCTTCTGATGCTCCGGACTTGGTTCTTCCAGCAGCAACAGCAGCAGCAGCTGCCTCGAGCTCTTCAGGGGATTTGGCTCTGAGTCCAACCCGGTCTGAATCTCAGTTGCCAATGGCCAGTGGCGATGGTGTGCACACTAAATTCAAGTTGCAGCTTCTGAAACATAAGAACAACGAGTCCAAAAAGAGGAAGAGCCAAAGGAATGACAAGCACAAGTGACAAATTTTGAACAACTGTATAAAGGATCAAGCAAGTTGAATTCACTACTTGTGCTGTATTGCAGAATTGCAGCAGCACCGTGCTCAATAACAGCTTCTTCCTTTGCCATGTGTATAGATTATGTTGGCTTTTTTTGCATAGGGGCAAGCACGATTGTGACATTCATGTCAAAATTCCAGTGCGGTTCTTTGGGATGTTACTTGTTCAATTGCTTTGCCACCACTGTCAGCGAGGTCAGGCCATGTGATGTCCTCCATGATTTGTGCATATCTTGGCTCAAGGCAGAAACATGACTTTGGCTGAAGAACAGCAATGGGCTTTGGAAGCAGTGCAGGCTCTACCGCCTACTTGGCCGGAGGTGGAAGGAAACCAAGTCAGTGATTGCTTGTTACATTTGTTGCAGTGTGACCTGCCATTGGCCTGGTCTCATCGATTGCTTCTCTTCAAAGCCAAGACCATGTTGGCGGCTCTCATAGCTCCGTCACCCCATGATGTGCCAGCAAACAATTCTGACGATGATGATACACTTCTGACAGCTGATTCATTTCAATTGAGGTGGCATTGTGTCAGTGCCTTCAGAGCAATCATCCTGATGTGTTTGTCCTTTGAACAAAACCGCTGTGTTGTTTGTTAAATCATAACACATAACCATAATAAAGTGTTGCTGCCCCACTGAGGTCACTACGTGCTGGAGGATCTGCAGGTGCTCTGTGACTTGGAGATTGACATTTCCGATTCACGGTCAACATGGCAACAAGTGAGGACTCTCTTGGCTGACTGCTTTCAGTCAAATTCAATTTCGCAATGTTCACACCCGGGCCAGAAAGGGTCGGGCAAAACCAAAAGTGAGATTCGGCAGTGGTACAAGGACAATGTTTACTAGCTCGCTTGTTTCTGCTAATACGGTGTGGACCAACACGGCTCGGAATGGCTGCAACAAATAAGAAGCTCTGTGCTTTTCGGAGCTTTCTGTACTGTAGTCAGCTGTATGTCCTGCAGTGTTGCTTCAACTTTGAATTGTCAATTGTGTTTGCCTGAATTGCTCAAGGGTTCGGTTTGAAGTACCATTGCTACAGGAACACCAATTGCCTGTAGTTGCAGAAGCCATGGCAGGGCTTATTCCCCGACGCCACAAGCGGGCCCGTCTTGCGGATTCCAGGAATGGCAATGGACAGCACATGGTCATGACAGGCCAGATGCAGCCGACCATGCCCCCAATGATGTTTCCAGCTCATCCTTACATGACCATGAACCCCGGCACATTGATGGGCATGAACCCGGGTATGAACATGCCCATGATGCACCCATGCACTGGCATGCAGAATATGTCGATGCCCATGCACGGTTCGGCAAACCCGGCTGCTGCGATGCAGGGCAATCCGATGATGAATGCCCAGATGAATATGATGCCAGGATTCTCCCCCCCCCAGGTGAATGAGGTGGATGACGATTCGGAACAGGAAGAGGAGGAGGAATCCGACAGGGCCACAGCACAACATCAGCAGGTGGTTCCGGAAGTTCCATCAGCATCGGGCTCGGGAAATGAAGTGCCTCAGGGCCCTGTGACAGTTCCTGCTCATCCTGTGCAGCCCCTCCCACCACCCACAGTCG
The DNA here is from genome assembly GCA_905221615.1 of Symbiodinium sp. CCMP2592. Classification (NCBI taxonomy): domain Eukaryota; class Dinophyceae; order Suessiales; family Symbiodiniaceae; genus Symbiodinium; species Symbiodinium sp. CCMP2592. The sequence continues at coordinate 273,886 of CAJNDT010000078.1, forward strand.
GCTATGTTTACAACAAGGGGGAGGATGCCACAATCACAGGGAGCACAACAGTATTGAAAGGTCTTCCAAGGACAAGGCTTGTGGCCAGCTTGGAGAAATTGTACGGTGAGCTGGAGGCGGGACAGGAATTCCCATTTGTGTCACTTGTTTTTGTTTGTGCATTTGACAATTTGTCTAACATGATGAGAAGATGCTATGAACGCTGAGGCTGGGTACCTCAGTCAATTGAGCCAAAGGGGACTCTTGGTACTTCTGTGGATGCTGACGAGGCTCAGGCCAAGTAGCCGGCTCTCTTATCTCCGTGACTTGTCAGATGTTATTGCCAGGACACTATAGAGGAAATGTCATTTTGGGTCAGTGAATGATCATGCCATTACGGGTTGTTCGTCTGGTCGGTTTTTTCAGCTTTATTATTCATAAGAACATTCAATTGAGACTTCATCTTTGGCTGTGCAGGTGTGATATCCTACGAAGACTTGCACATGCGGTTCCAAACGGCATTCAATCGTGTCCGACGGTGCGAACCACAGTTCATGGAACAGTTGGCCTCGAAGCTGCCCCTGAATTTGACAGACGCTGCAATAGAGGAGATTGCTCGCCCTCTGGGCTGGCAGGACTCATTCATGAAGCCTGTCAGCATCTGTTTTGCGAAAGCTCCAACCTCAGGTGACGTTGGCATGATTTTGCAGGCAGGGGCGAAAGCAACAATGCCGCCAGCACGTGCCCGCCCAGCACCTGTGGCAGTAAGTGCAACTGCAAGCCCACCACCTGCACCGGCAAAGGCGCCTCTGCCGGCACATGCCAAGGCTGTCACACCTGCCCCGATCCGGGTCCCACCTGTGCGAGCAACGTCTGGGCCACCTCAGCCCGCAGCCCCTGCAGCACCCCGGGTGCCCCCTCCGCCCAAGCAGGCCGGCCATGCAGCAATGCCAACAATGCCTTCGGCAGAACCATCAACAAACACATCCCCTGCTGTGGCTCCCAAGGCTATGCATACTTTGAGCAAAGCAATGCCAGCGATGCCCCCCGCATCCCCTGATCATGTTGTGCCTCCAGCCAACCCTCCCACAATTGAGCCCGAGACATTGGAGCATGCTGTGGTTGAACCAGTTGTGGCAGCAACACCCCGCGAGCATCCACCCGCTCCCGATGCAGCAGCCGGACCCCCAGCCACCCTTGCAGCTGGAACAGTTCAGCAGGACCAGCAAGAGATCCAAGCAGAGTCAGAGGCCATTGAGCTTCCCATATGTCTCATTTGCCAGGACGGAATGGATCCCACGAGTGTTGCTTGCTTCAGCTCCATCTCCAGTGTAGACCTTGTGAGTGTTGTGATGTCCTCATTTGACAATTTGTTTTGGTTGCCAGGACACCATGGATGAGGGGGAACAAGTCTTGCTCCGGCTCCACTGCGGGCATTGGTTTCACGAAGACTGCATCCTGCGCTGGGCGGAATCGACAAACACCAGACCGGGAAGTCGTTGCCCACTACGTTGCTCGATTCCGGAGCCGATGGACGTGGATGAGGGAAATCGCAATGGTCAGGAGGCCGACCATGGCTTCGAGATCCTGGAGAACACTGAACCCAATACAATTTTTGCTTGAGTGGCAGTAACTCAGTAGATCAATTCAGCAGTTGCACAGCATTTCATTGTCTTGCATGGGTATGGATGGCACATTAAAGTGACAACCAATTCAATCCTAAATACAATTTTCACAGGGAGCCCAAAGCACGCCAATGGCTGTTGCACTGATGACGATTACTGGATGCTGCATTGCCGATTGCGGCTCATTTCAGTTCCGACACAAGGCTGTCTTCAAGTCCGTGAGGGGTTCGCGGAACAAGGGCGAAAAAAATTGCAATTGCACTCATGGCCAATAGCTTCACAAGTTCTCATGTGGTTGTTCTCTGTTCGGTGCAGACATTTTGTCATGTTTCTGTAGCTTCAATTTCGCCTGGGATGTTCCACCTAAATAATAAGAGGGACATTTCCCCCCACGTTAAGGCAATGTGTGAACTGTAAAATTACATGGCTCAACATTTGTGCAATAGGACTTTGACATTTCAAATCGCAAAGTTACAGTACACATAATATGTGACCATGGCTGAGCCATGTTTCCAGCATGTGCCCGCAAATGCAGACTCTTTGGTCATGGAAGGTCTTGCTGTGGCTTTTGGCCCGGTGGCATATCGCAATCCTGATGATTCCCAGCTGTACTGGGATCTGCAATATGTCATGGACAAGCTTATGGAGAATGGCGAGCAAAACGCTCTGACGAAACATGCCAAAACACTGAAAGACCTTTGCTTGTCCGAGGATATCCTGACAGAGAAAGATTTGCATTATCGTTCAATGAACCTCAGGCCACGAACCTTAAATTATGAAATCCTTGACAGTACATGTATGCACACACATACTCAAATACTTGGCAAAAGTGGCCCTGGTTCAGGACAAGTATGTTGAATTGCAATTGTGCCAGTACCATGCTGCTGATGATGTTCTTTGCAAAGCTACTGGACAAAAGCCAAACTGCAGCCAAGTCGACCTACCTCTGGGATATGTTCCGGAAAATCTCAGCAGAGGCTACAACCCAGGCATACGCGGCTGGACAGCATGGCTTGAGCATCGATGTGCATGGCACTGCTGGGAACCATGTCCTCATGTTGCAGCCCAATGGAATGGTCTTGGGAGTGCAAGACTTTCTTTCCTCACTACATGCTTCAGTTCTGGAGTCTTGGAGAAAGGTTTGGGGCAACATGTACTCAGAAGCTGTACTGTCAGGCCCTTGGCAGGGAGAACTTCTGTTTTTGGATGTGCTCGCTTTTGTCCTCAATGCTGCGAAGGTCCGTCGATCCAGAAACATGTCACCCTGGAAAAACCATAGCTTGGCTGCTCTGCAACAATTGCGAGCCACTGTCTTCCAGATTTTGCATGGAGCTATGGCCCACAGCATTTTGGAGCATGTAGAGGCAAACCAAGCGTTGGAGAGAGCAGTTCCTTCACGACGACTGTCAGGGCGAGGAAGGAGGTTGGCTGTTGGGTAAGGTTGATTTCTGCATTCAGGAGTCCGGGGGCATCATTTCATTTGAAATCAATTTGTCAAGTGAGTTAAGTTATGAAGTTGCAGTTGCATTGCTCGCAGGTCTGCTGATGATGGAGAAGACCCTCGCCGGAAAATGTCCGTTTACCGGATTTGGGACTTCATTGAACAAGCACGCAACACAAAGGTCTCGATGATGAAGTTGGCTGAGATCAGAGAGACGGACAGAGATGGCGGTGTCAGGCCTGGCTCTGTTTCTCTGTGGCAGCGGAAGATGCTGAGCTTGTACAAGCAAGAAAGCTCCTTGTCATTTCTCAATGTTCGGAAGCTGACCATGGTCACTGATTCTTCCCACCACAGCACGAAAGATTGGCTTGTGAGTCTTTTTTACAACAGTTCTGCCAATTGTTTTGCCCATGCCACTGCTCAATTTGTGAACTCGGCCAAAATCCTTCGCCCGGGACAATATGACCTTATGCCGGAAGTCGAACGTTTGGCGGCACGTCGAGAAATTGAGAGACTTTCGACCCTGAAGTTTTTCCAGGCTGTCAGCAGTCAGTGCTTCAAAATCGCCGGGTTGCAAATAACCGATTTCCAGCCGGACTCTCAGCTGCTGTCCATGTTGGCCCCATTGAACCCGGGAGACCAAGCAACTTTTCGTGGTGCAGAATGGGAAGTCATCCGTACAGAGGATCCAGCCACAGTGCACAGTATGAGTTTTGACGCACAGTCTGCAGACATGATTCCGATGTTGCACATATTGATGGATCAAGGCAGCATCGGGTGTGCCGCCAACGCATTTTCCTTGGACCAGAACTTGCTCGTACATTACAGTTACGACAAAATCCATCGCCTGCATAGGGATATCAAGGGGCCGCTCAGAGGACAACTCCACAAAAATGTCCTCCTAACGACGTTCATGTGGACCCTGAACTACAAGCCCTTCGGCTCTGGCGGCTTCTTTGCAGAGAAACAGGACGCACTCGAAAGTTTTCTGCAGTCCAACAACGAGGCCAGGCTTTTCCAATTCTCAATATTGTACAATTCATATAATAATATAGTCAGTATTTGTTTAACCAATACAATTCTAGTTGTACCTCAGCCAGGAAAGCGAAATCTTCGACAAGTACAAGACTCGCATTGCTTTCGAGTTTAACATGAGGGGAGCCTCAGACCACGATGTCTGGACCGCGCTTCCGGAAAAAATGAGATCCTGGAAAGTCAAGGGGGGATGCACGAAACCGTCTCGGTGGTTTTCGTGGAATGAGGCTGCTGCGGAAAATCTGTCCGAGTTTACGGCCTCCCGAATGGTTTTGGAGTGGTACCTTCGTTCCGAGCAAGGTCCGGATGACATCAACCAACCTCAATTGTGTTTCAAAGAAGCTAAAGGACTGAAACTGGCCTATCTGGGCCATTCATGGGTGACTTGGGAGAACGCACACATTATTGCACGGCTGCAGGAGCCTTGCTGGGACTACTACAGTGCACAACTCCACGAGATCAAAACTGTCGAGGACGCTTTGACCGAGACACAGGTCATGAGCACTAGCTGGAACCAGCACTGGAGTTTGAGAGGAATTGCGGCAATCATGGTTTCCGAAGAGACTTGGGATGATTTGCTGTTTTGGGTCCAGGAGTCTGAAACATTCATAACGAAAGTCATGGATTATGGCTTGGAGATGCTGGCGAATCGGTGTGCAACATTTTCCAAGTATGGCTCCCCTCCGGAGTGTTACACCCAAGTGCTGAGTGGTCCTTCTCCCCATGCCATCAATGCCATGAAACTGATGAAGACAGATTGGCTTTGCTTGCAAAGCCTGGAATGCAGTGGCGCGCCTAAGGCTCGCATGCTGAGTGCAGATCTCAGGTTGACTTTTGATCCTTGCATGCGCTACACTGCCCTTCAGTTTCAGTCAGTTGGCTGGCGTTTGAATTACCAAGCAGGACTAGATTTGTTGCGCTTTCTCACAGCCACATTTCCGGACAGCAAGATCGTCGAGGATTGTCACCAACTCTTACGAACAGCCACAGGTCCGAAAGCACACCAAAAACTCACGGGGACATGTATCCAGCAGCTGCTGACCAACTCCGACATATTGGAGTGTCGGGGCATGGCTCACCCTGCCAAGTTGAGCAGAGAGAAGTTCCTGAGGTACTGGCACAAGGCCAAGGATGATTTCAGAGCCAATCCAGAATTTGTTGCCGCACATCACAAGCTCCCCAAGGAAATGTCGAAAGTCCTAGCAACCAAAACGTGGGACACCATTTCTGAACAACAATTGATTGTTTCTGCAGCATCATGGTCCTTCCTGCGCTACTATTCGCAGAACAACTTGAGCACGCAGAACGTGAAATTGAAGGCCTGGGGTGAATCAGCAAAGTAGCGGTCTGTGATTGAATAGCTCTGTTCTAAGAACAACATGTTCCTGAGGACGGCTTGTGGGCTGTGTTTGCCCAGTTTGGGCAAATCATTACTTTGCGCAATGTGGAAGAGACCTACATTGTTCTGGGATCCTTCAAATGGGCAGTGTTGGCATGGCGGTTGTCCGAAGTTCATGAGGGCGGCAGGTGCTCGGGCTGGCAGTTGCAAGTGGAGGCCGGTTGCTCATGGCAGTTCCTTCACAACCCTGAGGAATGGGAAGCATGTGAAGCCACTCCGAAATTGTCAACACAGGCAGGACTCTATTTCAAAGCCACGTGTGGTTGGGAACCACTTGTGCAAAACACTTTGCGCTCCGGGCACAAAAGGACCTTTGCGGAGTTGACATTGATGGCGGACTACTTGAATGTGACACAACCCCACAAGAATTCCAAGAAGGAGTTGTTGAAACAGTGTCAGGAGTGTTTCGGAGAAGAGTTTGCAGAAGCTTGCCGTGAAGCTGCAGAGTCAGACACTCAGAAGGCTCCTGATGCAGATATGCCTGATGGTTTTCTATCAGCATTGTTGGACAACATGGAGCCCTCAGATAAACAGGATTTCCAGGACTTGGAGAAAGCCCTGATGCGACAGGAACAGCAGGCCGAGCAACAACGTTGGCAAAACATGTGGGATGAGAAGGTTGCAGAACAAAAGGCACCCTGGCAAGACCTTCCAGTGAGTTTCTGAGCTAGGCTTAGACTCAATTGTTGTGATTCAAATGTGACTCAATTGTGACTCAATTGTGATTCGATTGCAGGCCAAAAGAGCGAGGAGAGCTGTGGCAAAAGCCAAAGCAAAGTCAAAACCGTGTGCCAAAGCAAAATGCAAAGGCAAGGGCAAAGGAAAAGGCAAAGGCCGTGGAAAAGGCAATGGGTTTGGAAGAGGCACAGCTTTGGGCTTGCAAGGGCTGGCTCGCAGGCAAGCAGCGTCACGAAAACGCAAGGAGCAGGTGCTCGAACAAATGCCCGGACCAGCAGTGGAAGAAGATCCAGATATCGCTGAACTCAAAGAGGAGTTGGAAAGCCAGCTGTTGGACATGAATGTCATGGACGATCGAACAAATCCTGATTCATTGCCGGCAGAGCCTTGTGTCCATGCTCCCAGTCCAAGAGAGCCCGCCCCCTCACCGGAGCCTTGCGCCCATCCTCCCAGTCCACACACTGGTGAAGGAGAGCCCGCCCCCCCGGCGGAGGAGCCCTGTGTCGATGCTTCCCGTCCACACTCTGTGCTTGGTGGTGCCGGGGTCGCACACGAGGAAACAAAAGTGCAAGCACAGCCATCCAATGGGACCTTGCCGGATCCAATATCCGGGCCAAGGGACAGTGGAATGGCACAGGCCTCGTCCTCGAGCGGATCAGCCCCTGAGCAGGTCCTTGATGATGCTGCACATCGTGGCCAGGCATCGCAACGTGCTCCGCGCGAGCATGGTCCACACTTGAATAACACTCCCGACTTCCTGTCGGAGTTGGATCCACCCGAAGACTTCAAGTTGCGTCTCAGCTTCAACGATCATCGCTTCAAAGCCGAGATCATGACAAAACAGTATGTGTCAAGTGAGGGGAAAAAGTCTTGCAGCAAAAGCTTTGCTAACGACAGATCAGACTGGAAGCAAGCACTGGCTCAAGTGCATCGCTGGGCGTGGACAGAGTGGGAGAAGGCCAAACCTGAAAGGCAACTGCCGCCTCATTGTCAGCCTGGCACTATCCCTGAGGCTGTCCTGGAACGCCTTGCCCCGATTATCGACGCAATGCCTCCGCCCACAAAGTATGCCAAGTAGCCTCTTCAGTTTTTTTTGGTGATAAACACATCACAGGGGAAAACATGTCAGCAGGTTGCAGATTTCTGTCAATGTCATGTATGCAAGTATCGTGTTCTTAGCTTCAAGTCTTCGGTCGATTCAAGAAGTCACAGGGAGTGAGTTCATCCAGCCGAGTCCAATGTGTGTGAATCTGCTCCTGCTGTCATAGCGGCAACATGTTCGATTCACAATTTTGGCTTCAGCTTGTGCGCAGTTGCTGTTCATTCTGTGATTGAGTCTTTACAGTTACGTTGCAATTACAGTTGCTGAATGCCTGAAGTGTGCAATTGAAGATGACATGACATGAATCATGAAGTCTCACCATAGTTATGCTGCAGATTGCTCGGGGAGAAAGCGATCAGCAAAAACAAGCCTTCCTGACATTGTGTCCTGTTAGTTTGTGGAATGTGCTTGATATGCCAGGCAAGCATTGAATCCATTTGTTGCTCAAGTTGGACCAGAGGTATGGTTTAAAGTTATGTGGGACAACAAATCAATGTATTGATGTCAGTGAATCACCAACATGTCCAATTTCCAGTGGCCGTGCCAGCATGTGCTGGGATCATCGCTGGTCTTCAGTGGTAGTGCTGGGCCTGTGAAGCCAGCACGCAAGAAATGCAAAAGGAAAAAGAATGCTGCAGAGTCATTTGAGTTGGGAGGTAGATCAGTGGAGCGCCCGTGTACTCTTCCTGCCTTGAATTTTACCGATACAGTTACAGGAACTGATGAAATTGATGATCGGTTTGACACTTGGGTAGAGGACGTCTTCGAGCAAACATCGCGATTGCAATGTTCGCATTTCCTTCCGTTTGCTTCCTTGTCTTTCTCCCCAAGGCCGGAGTCTGTTCAAAGTGTTATGGGTCACAGATTTTGTTATAATTTGAATTTTTCATTAATTAATGTAATACTACATAAACTTATCATCATCCTCAATTGATCTTGCTGGCCAGGTCCACAGAGCCTTGGTGTCACAGGCTCATGGTTGCAAGGATTTTGGTGCAAAATTTCTTGCGCTACGACCAGGACTTCAATGTGGGCAGAGTGGCCATGAAATGGCATGGGCTGATTGGATTGGCTTATCCCGCATTGAAGAACCGAACCATCGAGTGTCAGCTGATGTGCATCATTAGCCGTAGCTATGACAACAGAGCCAAGATTGAAGCAGCTTCAATCGATGTGGGACCCCATCAATGTGCGGGGTTGCTGCAATACATTGAATACTATGCAGGGAGCGCCAAACTTTCGAAGAAATTGATCGAATCCGGTCTCCGTGGGTGCAGCTTTGACATACTCTACAATGACGAACACAACATGTTGCTAGCGAAAGGGTTGCGTTTGTTTCTGGATGCAGCCACAGCGTGTGAGAAGAAGGCTTTGCATTGGTGGGGCACTCCGTGCTCTTCTTTTGTCATTATGTGCTCATTTCGTTCCCAACGTGCTGAAAGCAACGGCTGGGAAGGCGCATGGACTGAGCGGGACTTTGTATTGCAGGGAAATTGTCAGGCCCTTGTTTGCTCACTTGGGATTTTCCTGGGATGGGCATGTGAGTGCTGCCCTGTGGTGGAACAGCCCCTCAGCTCCTGTATGCCGCACCTCGAGTGTGTCAAAACAGTTCTATCCTTTTGTGGCTTCGAAAAGACTTGCACCTACATGGGTGCCTTTAACGGAAAGTCAGTGAAGCCCTTGCAACTGTGGCATTTGCCTGGGTTTCATTTTGAGAACCTGGCCAGGCCCAAACCAGATCATAATGCTTTCATTGGTCTGGTAAACCGAGGCGAAGACGGCCGTTTCACCGGTGTGCCAGCAGATGTACAGGCTAGTGGGGAATACACTTCGATGTTCGGGGAAGCAGTTGCGCAGATTGTCCGGAATCTATTGTGACGATCCGCTTCGTCAGCCAAAATACGTTTCATAGCTTACTGAGCTGCATGCTTTTTATTATTCAAGCCAATCTGCTGTGACTGGTTTTTGGGGTGTGAATGCTGTGACACAACAGCAACAGCAGGCCATGCAGCAACACAGGTAAAACAGTGCGATGACTGATGAGAAGGTTGCATAACAATTGAGACACAAGTCTGATTTGCTTGCAGCCTTATGTCGATGTGGCTGTCTCAGTGAACACACTTGGAGGAACAGAATTGATATGGCTCTTTCAGTGAATGAGTATGCGCCGGCAAATCAGGGCCTTGGACGTCGTTCTTGCCTTCTTTGCCCCACTTGAGGAGGATTCCTCAAGATTTCCTCAATTCGAATCGTCAACCTTGCCAAGCAATGCCATGCTGACTCAAGATTTCCTCAACCTTGCAGCAACCTGTTTAAGTTGACAGGTTGTTCTGAGCAGTGTGAGGAAACAATAGATGCCATCCACTGTGACCTTGCCCGATGTGCCCATGTCGGTGCAAGGGGTCAGTGGCATGGCACAAGTGAACACACTTGAGGAACAATTTCTTGTTGACAATTTGGGAGTCACACCTTTGCAGCTTCTGCCGGCTCTTGCACAGACGTCCTCAGCCTTGCGAAAACCTGTTGGTGTTGCCGGGCTCTCACCCGAAGAGCCATCAAGTTTCCTTGCTTGGGGACACAAAGGCCAGCCATCTAGTGTGACCTTGCCCGACGTGCCAATGTCGGTGCAAGGAGTCACTGGAATGGCACAGCTTCCGGTTGCTCTGTTCACACACCGGCTTGGACAGAAATAATACTACATTTTTTCATGGTTTTCTCAACAATTTTCAGTGTCTGCAAATCTCCAGTTACATTAATTCTGGACAAACCTACCGTGTCGTAACGTATCCAATAAGTCTTTGTTCAGGTTGACTTCTGATTTTGATAACTTTGGTTTTTGCCAAGCCCACTGATCCAGCCCCCGCGGATCCAACCCTACAAACGAGCATATTGATTAAAGGAATCCCTATTTTAAATATCAAGGCCCCTGCTAGTTAAGGCCTTCCTCTCGACTATAGTATCCCGTATTGTAACCCCTATATCCCTTTAAAGGAACCCCATTCTGAATATTACGGCCCCTACTAGTTAAGGCCTTCCTCTCGACTGGGAGGTCTCGGTCCCTCAGGGCCAGTTGGTTGCCGTCACCGGGCCCCACGGCTCGGGGAAGGCCACCTTGCTGCGGCCGCCTGGAAGGAAAAGGGGTTTAGGATTTAAGGTACCATACTATTTTGGGGGTTCCTTATTATAATGATAGTATAATGGGCCCTGGTTTTGGGGTTCAGGGTCGCGAATTGAGGATTTAGGGTTTCAGGATGTTTAGGGTCGCTTGATGTGGGGTCAGGGGATTGTGTTTCTGGGGCTTCGGGGTTTAATTTTTGTCGTTCAGGTTGACGATTCAGGGTGTCAGGGTTAATGCTTTAACATTTGGGTTTCGGATTTTTCCGCAAGAAGCTCCTCAAAGAGTGTCTGAACGCTTGTCAAGCAGCCTCAGACATGGGTGCTGTTGGTTAGCTGCAAGTTACCTCTGGCAAGCAATCACGTCGGCTTAGAAATCCTCGTCTCCAAAACTCCAAGCCCTCCGAACCTGGACCCGGGCTTAGGGTTTAGGGGTTTAGGGTTTAGGGTCTGGGGGTTTAGGGTTTAGGGGTTAGGGGTTTGGGGTTTAGGTGTTTAGGTTTAGGGTGACCAAAGACCACAACTCCGCACAGGACCCCTTAGCACCGCTCAAAGGAACCTTCAACACCCCAGGTTGCTTGGGCATGTGGTCTTCCCGCAGGACCTTCCCGACCATTCCGACGAAAGCTTCAGCATCCGGCTTTATGGGTGATGCTATTTGTTTTGGGGTTTAAGGTTGTATTGTTTTCATGTTGTATGGGTTTGTTGAGAGTCAAATTGGCGTCTTATGCAGAGATTCACGGGTGTTATGTTGGGCTCTTTGTTGAAAATCCCGGTATTGCGGGCGCTACCAAGTGGTAGTTGTCTCCCAACGACCCAACGCCGCAAACTTACAGTGTCGGGGCTTCGCTAGAATCAATAGAATCAGAAGTTCAGGAGTGGCTGTGACCCTTGTCCGAGTATGTCCTGAATTGCAGAAGCTTGAACAGGGCTTCAAGCCTGTACGAAATACGGTCTGCGGTTTAGGGGTTTTCTGCTATCAGGGTTCAGAAGGTAACACCGAAGCGTCTTTTGGATATGTCTGGTATACACAGCAGTAGAAGCGCTCAATGTTTTAGGTCCTTGGACGCCGAGAGCTCCTGAACACCAACGTAGCCAAAGCCGGACCCAAAATCCTGAAAGCCGAACCCTAAACCCAGACCCGAACCCCTAAATCCATGTCCCCAAATGCAAGGCTCAAAACGGACAATCTTCAACTGGTGAAGAAACCCAAAACCCCAACTTGTTAAGAATTCCTCAGAGGAGGGAATGATCTTCATTCCGTCGCACCTCCGTGTGCTGCACGTCACACAGGAGCCGTCTTTTGGGGGCATCAGGGTCTGGAAGCTCTCGATATTTTTCTATAACATAGGGGCCTACGTGCGTACCAACACTATTTTGGGGGTTCCTTATTATATTTATAGTAAGGCGTTAGTAGTAGGGTTTAGCCACAGTGGAGGGGATCCCGGAAGGCGTGCGCGTGAAGTACTCCTTGTACGATACAAGCATCTTGACTGAACCTCTTCTAAAGCTCCTCACAACCCAAATCGTGCCCCAGGAGGCGCTGGTGATGAACCTCTCCCCTTGGAGGACGCTCGGGCTGCCAAGAGATTCCAATATCCCTTAATTAAGGAATATTCCTTTAACATTTTTAGGGATCCTGCTATAATGTTGGTTATACTCCTTAATTAAGGGATATTGGAGTCTCTGGGTGGGGAGTCGTGAGCAGAATATCGCACTGTAGGGTAGGATTAGGAAGGGTATGGGGCTGGAGTCCAACCCTGAAACACGAAACAACAAAGCCCCCAACTCCAACACCTAACCCTCAACAGCGACTCTGAACACAAAACCCCAAGCCCTAAACCCAAAACCCCAACCCTAAACTCTGATCCCGGGTTTAACTTCCCAGGAATCTGGTGTTCGGTTGCCCGAATCCACGAACCGTCGACGTGGAGCGTGTTCGAACCATCTTGGAGAGGACCCACACGAGTGGGGATTCATGGGGGAGCTGTGGGGATTTCTAGGGCATGTGTGGCGATGTAATGGTCACCAGAGCATATGTTATGGGCTGTATTGGAGATCTAAACGGTTACATATGGGAAGGACTCTCCATTCGGATCCCTTTGTCGCTGCAGGCGTCACTCTTATGTTTGAAACGACTAACAATGCTGCTAGTCATACCGATAATAGTATTGTTGAGCGAGACCCAGAGCGCATTGCAATAGGTGTTGTGGCCAAGGTTGGGGAGCAACTGCGACTGCAAGTTTCTGCGCTGGACTTTCGGAAACAGGGGGCTGCTAATGAGGTCGTTAAAGGATCCCGGTAGAAGCATCACCCTGGTTCGACGAGTGTGAAAATGGTACTGGCTATGATTCCTCGACCAAAGGTTTGCTGCTTGATAATCACTGCGGTTACTGTGCTTCAGTACCACCATTACTACGGCATAGCAGGGTATTGTTCGTGTTGTTACCAGTACTGGTGGTAATGGCGGCGATGTTCTTGATCTCAGTCGTCGTAGTCGGACTACTACTAGTACTATTTTGAATACTGTTCGTAATGATGACGGCCACCGATACTACCACGACGACGACGACTTGTGCTACAACTTCTGCTAGCCCAGTACTAGTACAATATGCGTAGTGAATGAGGAGATGCTGTCACATGAACCGCCTAAGAGCCCATGTATTGTCAGAAGCTTATCTCCACATCTGCGCGAGCCTTCATGCTAGGAAGGCCGATGGCCAACCAAGCGCGAAAGCTGCAGCTTTACACGCCCTTCGAATGCACCAGACCAGAGCAAGCAGTTCCATAACTTCCAAATGTCGTAGTCCTAAAGCCCTCAACCCTGTAACCCCAACATACCCTAATGCCAAGCACCCAAAGCCTAAACTGTCCCTACACCCTAAACCCTTTGCCCTCGCTGCCGGAAGGATGCAGATGAAAGCAACTCTGAAGCTGATTTCGTCGGACATGGCCAGGCATTCTCAGCGCGAGTCTGCCGAGGCCGGTGTTGCTTGGTGTTCAGGTGCAGTCATGGGGCTTCGGGTTCATACGGCTGATAGACAAAATCCTGCATGACCCTAAGGACTCTAAACTATGGGAGCTATGGTATATTCCTTATAATGGGTAATGCAGGATTTTGTCCATCAGCAGTATAAGGAAAAGGGTTTAGGGGCTTAGGGATCGCAAAAAGTATTATTTCTCGGCCGAGGACAAGAAGTATGAATATTGCAGCCACAGTAGTAGCACCTGGCAGCCATTTCATATCAAACATTCACACAGAGGAAGTACTCATAACATCTCTGCTTGTACAGTCGGGACCATGCTCAAATGGCTCTAGTAATAGTAGCACTTACAAGATTATCGATAGTGGCGCTGGCAGTCGTGGTGGCAGCAGTAGTGATAATGCGAAAGGGCATGGAGACGGCAACAATGGGAAAACTGCAGTAGCAGTACCAGCAGCAGGGTTACTAGTAGAAGCAGTAGTAGCCACAGCAGCATCTGCAGCGGCACCACGGATAAGTAGTAATAGTTGCTGTTGTAGTTGTAGTAGTTGTAGCCGTCGTCGTGGTGGTGTTGGTGGTAGTAGAAGTCGTCGTCGCAGTAGTAGCGGAGGTAGTGGTAGTCGCAGTGTTGGTGGTAGTGGTCGTGGTAGTGGTAGTAGTGGTGGTAGTAGTGGTGGTAGTAGTGGTGGTGGTAGTGGTACTGGTAGTAGTAGTAGTAGTAGTAGTAGTAGTAGTAGTAGTAGTAGTAGTAGTAGTAGTAGTAGTAGTAGGCCCCCCCCCTACCCACTACCCCTTTTGCATGCGTTGCTTGGGGGGGGGCGGTGGCGGGGGGTGGGGGGGGGGGCTGATAACGTACAGGCAGCCTCGAACAGTTATGACCACGCATTTTCGAGTTTTCGCTGAAAGCCCTCGCAAAGGCAAAAGACAACATAGCAAAGTCCAGAGGTAGGCTTGGCGACTGGAAAGAGGGCAGACGTCGCGAAAGCAATGTAAATACCGAGTAAAATGGCTCTTCCGGAGATGTTGTTCCGGGTGTCGGCGTAACAATGTCGTCATCATTCTTCCCGCACCCCCCTCCCAACCCCCCGCCAAAAGCAAGTCCAGAATCGGATGCTGGAGTTTGAAAGCTCGTTGTTAGTAATGGAGTGTGACATGTGCAAAGTACTTTAAAGACCGAGTAAAAAAGCTTTCCCCCACCCAAGTTCGAGTTTTTTGCTGAAAGCCCTCGCAAAGGCAAAAGACAACATAGCAAAGTCCAGAGGTAGGCTTGGCGACTGGAAAGAAGGCAGACGTCGCGAAAGCAATGTAAATACCGAGTAAAATGGCTCTTCCGGAGATGTTGTTCGGGATGTCGGCGTAACAATGTCGTCATCATTCTTCCCGCACCCCCCTCCCAACCCCCCGCCAAAAGCAAGTCCAGAATCGGATGCTGGAGTTTGAAAACTCGTTGTTAGTAATGGAGTGTGACATGTGCAAAGTACTTTAAAGACCGAGTAAAAAATCTTTCCCCCACCCAATTTCGAGTTTTTCGCTGAAAGCCCTCGCAAAGGCAAAAGACAACATAGAAAAGTCCAGAGGTAGGCTTGGCGACTGGAAAGAGGGCAGACGTCGCGAAAGCAATGTAAATACCGAGTAAAATGGCTCTTCCGGAGATGTTGTTCGGGGTGTCGGCGTAACGATGTCGTCATCATTCTTCCCGCACCCTCCCACCCACCCCAAAAAGAAAAGTTCCGAAAACGATCCCAGAGTTTCAAAACTCGGAGGTGATTTTTGAGGCTTCATAAGATGTTGCTACATGCCGAAAGTGCTGTAAATATCGAGCAAAACGGATGTGTGTTACAAGCGTATGTAGCACGAGGTAGTGGGTAGGCGGGGGGGTTGCTAGTAGTGGTAGTAGTAGTAGTAGTCGTCGTCGTCGTAGTCGTCGTAGTCGTAGTCGTAGTCGTAGCAGTAGTAGGAGTAGTAGGAGGAGTAGTAGTAGTAGTAGTAGTGGTGGTAGTAGTAGTGGTAGTAGTAGTAGTAGCAGTAGCGGTAGTGGTAGTGGTAGTGGTAGTGGTAGTGGTAGCGGTAGTGGTAGTGGTAGTGGTAGTGGTAGTGGTAATGGTAGTGGTGGTGGTAGTAGTAGTAGTGGTGGTGGTGGTGGTAGTATTAGTATTAGTAGTATTAGTATAAGTATTAGTAGTAGTAGTGGTAGTGGTAGTAGTAGTAGTAGCAGTAGTAGTAGAAGTAGTAGTAGTAGTAGAAGTAGTAATAGCAGTAGTAGTGCTTGTCGCAGTGGCAGATGTGGTCATAGTGGTATAGGTAGTGGTAGTAGTGGCAGTGGTAGTAGTGATTGCAGCAGCAGCAGCAGCAACAGCAGGAGTAGGAGTAGGAGTAGGAGTAGGAGTAGGAGTAGGAGTAGGAGTAGGAGTAGGAGTAGGAGTAGCAGTAGCAGTAGCAGTAGCAGTAGCAGTAGCAGTAGCAGTAGCAGTAGTAGTGGTAGTGGTAGTGGTAGTGGTAGTGGTAATAGATGACGAACAAAACAAGATCACCATCAGCAACAACAATGACATCAGCAGTCGCAACAGCAACAGCAACGACTTTCAAGAATGACACGAACGGCATCGGCGACGAGTGCAATTACCTTTGGTTTAAAGGGTTTCGGTGGAGTCCTTGCTACCGTGTTCGCCAGCTGCAGGTACCCCTTAATAGTGGCCATAGAAAAGAAAGGTCATGTAGGTTTTGTCCTTAGCAAGAGTCACCCCATAAAGGCACACCCCACCTTTCACCCTGCACCCCCCGACCCCAGCCTTGGTCTGCGAGGCCCAAGACCTCTCCAAGACTTCTGGGGAGTCCTGGCTCAGTTCGATCAACTACACGGAGAAGGCCCGGGCCGAGAAGGGCGGGGCCTTTGGCTCTGGAGATGGAGAGTGGCGGTTGTTTTCGTTTTGATGGCAGCAAGAGGGCTTTCGGTGTTGCCGCTCCGATTCTCCATGCCAGGTCATAGTTCAAGGACCATCTCTGGGATGTGTCGGGGCTTGTTAGGGGGGCTTGATTTCGGGGCTGGCTGGCGTACGCGGAGACTGGCGTCTTACTGTTGTATTGGCGGATGGGCTCAACGCAGGTCCACGGGCGAAAGCATGAGACCACGCAAAAACACGGAAAGGCAAGCCAAAGCCCCCAAACTCCCACACCCGAAGCGCGATGGACCTCTGGTTATCTGATTCAGAAGACAGACGGGCATGTTTTCAATGCCTATTGACAGGTGGGACACGAAGGCAGCACCTGACTGCTTGCCCACTGAGACTCGCACCCGTCACGGCAGCAAAGCAGAGAGGTTTAGGGTCTGGAATCGCCACTACGAAGCTAAGTGAGGCCCCACCTCCCATGCCAAGATTCCTTAGCGACTCCTACCCTCGAGAGGTAAAACTCCACCTTGCCCGTGCCTTCATCATGAACCCTGAGGCCTGGGAAGAGGGTTCCAGATTCAGGCGGTACCTGGACCCTAAGGAACCTACCTTTTTAGGGTGCCCTAATATGATTTCTTTATATAAGTCTTTAAAACGGCAGGTTACTTGGGGTTAAGGTAGGGCTCAGGCCTTCAGGCTTAGGGTCTGGTTTAGGGCTAGTTCAGGCGGTAATGTAGGAAGCTGATTAAGAAACCTTGGCCCCAGTAGATTATAGGATTCATATTTAAAAACCTAACAAAGACTCAGGGTTTCTTGTGGCTTCAGGGTTTAGTGTTTGGCGTTTCGGGTTTAGCTCTTTGATGCGCGGTTCCGTGGATGCAGATGTTAAGGCATTTCAGCAGCTGTTTGTGGCACATGGGAGTTTCGGAAGCAACAGTATCAGTAGCAATAGCAGTGGCAGTCTCAGCACCAATGGCAGTACCAGTAGCAGTCGCAGTGGCAGCAGCAGCAGCAGCAGCAGCTTCAGCAGTAGTGGTAGTTACAGCAGTACCAGCAGGAGTAGTAGTAGTAGTAGTAGTAGTAGTAGTAGTAGTAGTAGTAGTAGTGGTGGTAGAGGCAGTAGTAGTGGTCGTCGTCGTCACAGCAGCCGCACGGCAGTAACCGCAGGCGGCAGCAACGGGAGCATCACAACAAACAATACGCTGAATGCGGACATGGCGCTGCCAATGCCAACAGCTTTAGTCGCAAGTAGTGAAGTACCAGGCAAGCAGTAGGCATGGATGCTACAGGACCTTCATCCGGCTTCCTCGCACTCAGCTTGATGAGTTGAGTCGATGGAGCAGCTGCAGCCATGCTACAGCCATGCAAGTAGGATTGCTAGAGGATCGTTTCATCTTGTTTGTAGTGGCCTCATGTACACTTTGCTAAGAAGCTTTGAAGTGCTCTCTCTGAAGTCTTCTTTCGTTCTGCAAGTTTGTGGATATGCGCAGTACCCAGGCACTTGCATCACTTGGCTCATGCAACTGAAGATGGTGTGCCGACCTTTGGGGTCAGAGTCTACCGCTAACTGCACCAGGTCATGGTTCTGCAGCGGCCTCTCCACCATTACGATGCAAACACGGCCAAGAAGCTCCAGCTGATTTTGACACAAGGGTGCAGTGTGTCGCTGCTTAAGCTTGCTTCTTGCAAAGTCTTTGCTCGTCGTCCTCCAATTCGTAGTCGTCCTTGCGATCGTGGCTGCCACACTGTATTTGGTTCTGCGGCAACATGCCCCAGCAATATTGGAGGCTGATCGTACTGCATGCTTGATGTACGGGCCAGCAGCGGCATGCGCGGGAAAATCAACGTCGAAACCGGTAAAGCCTTCAACCACAGCTTATACTTCTGATGGCACGCCACCCAGCATAAACCTCAGCTGAATGTTGCTGTTGGGAGTCGTGGATCTGTTTCTTCGTAGAGCACCGCAGACGACTACGCCCTCAGCGAGGACCACTGCTCCTGCTCCTGCTACCATTACCACCTTACCACTAGCACTTCTGCTGCCGTTGCTGAATGTCTCTACACTGCTATGGTACTTATAGACGGCGACCACCACTGGGGACGAATAGAGTCAGTATCATGTTTAATGTCAACTACCTTCTGTTGGAATGATATCCTGATGTGCCTAGTCCTACCCTTTTTGCTGTATTGGTCCTGCAGGCTCTTGATATGAGTTCTCCAAACCCCTCCTGGCCATGTACACACGAAGCCCGAGTCTCCCAAACCTGACAGATTAAACCTAGACGGGGGACCTTTGCAAGACGCACCTAAAGCTGAGGATTGTGCTGGACCTGCTTAAGGCCGGGCCACTGTTGGTGTCGCAGGTGTCGATTTATCCAGGGCTTCAGGTTCAGCGTGCCTTTCTCTTTACGGGCGCCGGGTCATTATGCTGCAAGCATGCGGCATAGAAGTAAGTCACCACTAACCCTGTCGATTGCCACGCTCAGTATCCTCACCAGTCGTACAGGGAACTCCAGAAAGTTGGAATATGGTTTCAGGGTAGGATACCTTACAATTGTCCATAAAGGGCTTAGGATAATAATATTCCAACTTTCTGGCTTTTACTTTAAAGGCCAGGACCATCATCACAGTAAATTTCGTTTGCTTGTAACCTTGTTTACAGATATCGACTTGCTTTCCGCCGGGCTCCGGCTCCCACGTTCTCATAGACTATTATTACTACTATCATTACTATTATTATTATTACTACTATTATTGCTATTATTGTTACTACTATTATTACTATTATTATTACCACTTTTTTTTGCTATTATTATTACCACTATTTTTACTATTATTGTTACTATTAGTATTCCTATTATTGCTATTGTTACCATTATTACTATTTATTACTACCTCCTTGTCCGACGTTTCACGACTTCTCGCTAAGTCCTGTATCCTAATGCCAGAGCTGAGCGCTGCGAATATTGGTACCAATACGAGCACCCGTCACTGCCAAAACGAGTGTCCTATTTCCGCCAGGGCTATGGACTTACTGCTGCTGCCGCTGCTAGTGCTACTAGTTATAGTAGTAATACCAGTGCTAGTCGTACTTACATATACATCTATATTAGTAGTAGTAGTAGTAGTAGTAGTAGTAGTAGTAGTAGTAGTACTATTAGTAGTAGTAGTAGTAGTAGTAGTAGTAGTAGTAGTAGTAGTAGCAGTAGCAATAGCGGGAGTAGTAGCAGCAGCAGCAGCAGTAGCAGCAGCAGTAGCAGCAGCAGTGGCAGTGGCAGCAGCAGCAGCAGTAGCAGTAGCCGTAGCAGTAGCAGCAGCAGTAGCAGTAGCAGCAGCAGTAGCAGTTAGCAGTAGCAGTAGCAGTAGTAGTAGTAGTAGTAGAAGTAGTAGTAGTAGTAGTAGTAGTAGTAGTAGTAGTAGTAGTCGCAGTAGTAGTAGTAAAGTAGTAGTGGAGGAGTAGTAGAGTAGTAGTAGTAGTAGTAGTAGTAGTAGTAGTAGTAGTAGTAGTAGTAGTAGTAGTAGTAGTAGTAGTAATAGCAGTAGTAGTACTGCTACTGCTACTGCTACTACTCGTGCTTCTTGTACTACTAGTAACTTCGAGTACTAGTACTAGTACTGCTGCCGCTACCGTTACCCCTACTGCCTTACTGTAATAGCAAGAATAATAGTAATAAATAGTAATAATGGTAGCAATAGCAGCTATAGTAATACTAATAGTAATAATAATAATAGCAGTTTCAATAATAGCTATAATAGTAGTACTAATAGTCTATGAGGAGGATAAGCATCCACCCGACGAGGCCCACGTGAACGAGCGGGGTCTGGGGCTCCCTGAGGACCGGAGCAAGCGGCAAAAAACACTCGGCCCATGGGGGGGGAGGGGGTCAGGGTTTAGGGTTTAGGGATTTTTGGGTTTATGGTTTACGGGCTTTTGGGTTTGGAGTTTAGGGGTTTTTGGGTTTGGGGTTTAGGGGTTTTTGGGTTTAGCGTTTAGGGCTTTTTGGGTTCAGGGGTTAGGGGTGAGGGTTTGGGTTTTGGGTTTAGGTGTATTGGAGACACCAAAAGGAAGCACTATGTAGGACAGAAGTAGCGTTTGAGAAATACTGGAAGCTAGGAGACTAGCTCTCGTTCAGCGCGAAGCGAATTGCGAAATCCTCCCGAAAGCCTTTGATTTCAGGTGGCCCCAAGCCTAAACCTCATATTAACATCCTGAATGCTTGAACCCTGCGTCCCACACCACGGCTCGACCTTAGACCCCAAACCCTATAAGCCCAAAAACTTCAGCTTTCCTTTCAACGGTGTTCAACGATCAGCTGTTGATGGCTTTTCCCGGTAGCAGTATTTCCTTGCGGGTTCCACAATGCTTCGCATGGTGAGTTTCCAGACTAAACATGAACTGCACCGACCCTAATCTTAGCAAAACCTCTTAGCGCGAGGTCTGCAAAACAAGCCTGACGCTGAGCCCGCTACACCCCGACACCCGAAGCCCCTGAAACAAAGGAACCCCGTTTCCTCACGCTCCTTTCTAAGATGACGCTGATGATGGCCGGTGATATTCCTGGTGCTATTAATGTGTTTTGGGAAGGTTGGGGGTTCAGAAATCCGGATCGTGATTTTTCCTTGCTCCGCATGTCTTGGGCTTCGCGCTCGCGGGCATATCAGGGTTTTGTGGCATAGTTGGGTTTGGCGTGGATGATATGAGCGTGTGAGGCGGTTTTGGGGTTTAGGACTCAGGGGGTGCTTAAGCTTTAAATCCCAGCACATGAAGATTTGTCGCAACAAGGCTGCTGGTGCTACAAGTGCACAAACGTAGCAGAAGTGGGCCCACAAGCCTGACCCGGGACAATTCCCTCGAGGAGAGCGTGGGGCGGCGCCGCCCCAGGACCGTGTTCTTCACGGCGGAGGAGCATTCCCAGGCCTAGTGTCCGGATTCGGATTAGTTCAGGCGACCATAATGCTATCATTGCAATCATGAACCTGGTACTCTCCGTCATGAGCATTCGATGACGAGGATGAGTTAGTGGAGGAGAAGAACGATGATGAGACTGGGGGTTGCGACAGCTCTTCTCGTGATGACCATGACGATGGTGCGATGGCAATCCATGATGGTCATGGTAGTGATCGTCAGGTGATGATGTGCTGATGGTGCTACTAGTTGTGGTCCCATGATGCTCATGCTGACGATACTGCTGATGCTGGTGATACTGAAGATGCCGATGATGCCGATGATGCCGATGATGCTGATGCAGTTCATGGTGGTGCAGTTGGCAGCCGATGGTGACGCTGACTGTGGTGCCGAAGGAGAAGAAGAAGTAGAAGATACTGCGGCACTGAGAATAGAAGGAGATGCGGAATAATTTCGTGACGCTGCAAGGCATGATAAATGCTGAGTTGTGATGACGGACGAAGATGATGACGATGACTTTGACAGTGATGATGACGATGCAGAAGATGGTCAAGATGGCGACGGCCCTAAAAGCCACGACAATGATGATGACGATGATGATGGTGATAATGAGCAGGAGAGAAGCAGGAGGATGGTGCATGGGGCAGGAACAACTCTTGGAAAGAGCGGCTCCACATGCGCAGGGTGCGAGGCTTTGCAATTCTCCAGAATTTACACTTGTCGGAAAGTTTGAAGCACATCTTCGGCCCGGTAATCAGGTCATAGCAGGAGCTGGAGGAGGAGAAGGAATAGAATGAGCAACACTTGGTCAGTGCTGTGTATTTGTGTGTTTCATATCTTAAACATGGCACGCTGGCCACTGCTGGGTGACTGCAGCATGCTACTGATGGCGGTAACTTGACATCACTGAATCGTGTCATAATGTGGCTTTCATCATAAGGTGTTCTGTTTTGCCTTTTATTGCTACGAGTTCTCGCCACATCACATTATGCTAACCGTCATGGTCTCCTGTTAAAGGCTAAGTTCATTGCCTCCGAGTCGTGTTTTGTCATACATCCCCTAATTTGGGAACCCATACTGCTATCTGGTACTTGACAGCAAACCTGTTATCGAGTGTCATGTCTTCCGCGTGATGCTTGGTGTTTTTGTTCTGTTTTGCTGCTGGCTCCATATGATAATCAGTTTTGTTGCGGGTATGACAGAGTTGTGCTGCTAGAGACTTGATGTTCGACTGTTCTGGCTACTGCTGTCGCCACGGAGTTTGCGTTCGGTTCTGATGTGTGCGCCGAGAAACTTGCGCCTGCCTCCTTAAGGCACAGCGAGCAGACGTTATCTGGAGGATCCAGGACGACGGCTCTGTCGTCACCGGTCAGGATTCTGGGCTGTCATTTCAAGGCTGGGAGTCGTAGGGTTCAGTCAGCTGATTTCTTACGAGTATGTATTTTGTGGAAGATGTAGCTAGTCACCTGCACCTACTGTCGTTCATTGGCTCAAGAAAATATGCGTCTGCATTCAGGCTGTTCTGCCTGTAAACATAGGTTATCAGCCGTAGGTCTCACTTCGTTTGTAGATCGCGATGGATGCTCCCGTAAATCCTGCAGGTATTCCCGCGATAGACATTTCCGCGGCTCGCGTCGATACCGAGGATCTCAGTTCTCTTCCTGCCATGTCCGTCCAAGACGATGGCACGGATCCGGCTGTCCCCGGTACCCGAGAGGGTGGCCAAGTTGTTCCTCTGACGGCAGAGGCCTTGGCCGTGATGGCCCAACCAGATCCCCGAAGAGGTGCACCAGGAGCGGTGTCAGAATGGGCATATGTCTCAAGCCCAGCGCACCAACTCGCATCCCTGGCGGGATCGCCTCAACAATATAATGTGGCCCAATATTCACCCAGCGAGATCAGAAACGTCGCGAACTACTATCAACAAAATGTCCTTGCGCCAACGGTGCAACAAGCAGTCCATGTACATCAAGTAGACACAGGACCAGCCGCTGCAGCTGAAGCTGAAGCACGCCACAGATTGATCATGGCCGAAGCAAACAATTTGCATAGGGAGCAATTCAACCAGCTTCATGCACAGGCGCTATCCGGTGCTGCCCAACTTCGGTTGGAGTTTGCCCAAGCGGAGAGTCGTCTGCAACAGAAAGAAGAAATGCTTCGAGCAGCCGGCGAAAGCATGGCTAATAAGCACAGCGACGAGTTGTCGCAGATGCGACGTGAAGCCGTTGACTACAAGCTCAGGCTTCATCAGGCTGAGGTTACAGTCTCCGACGTTGTAGCCCAAGCTGAAAGAGAGCTGGCTAATCGAAGTCGGGCTAGCCAAGACACCGTTGCAGTCATGAATGGCGAACTAAGCCAACTCAAGTCTGAGATGGGTGCATTCATGCAAGTGCATCGCCAACAGGCTGAGTCGATGACGAAGCTTGAGCGCACCAATGCCGAGCTTCGTGATCGCCTGACGAAAGCCACGGCATATTCACCAACTGCCGTAGGAGATCAGTCTCCCATTGAACACCCTATTCATACCCCTCCGGGTCTGGGTAAAGTAGATGGTGGCCCGCCAGGGGGAGGTGGAGATGACTCGCCTCCCGAAAGCGACGGCGACGGGGATGAGCCCGATGACGATTCCCGTGACAAGAAGAAGAAAAAGAAAAAGGACAAAAAGAAGAAAAAGAAAAGAGACTCATCTGATTCATCATCATCGTCGTCTATCTCCCTATCTAAAAAGGACCTCCTGAAGATGTTCAAGAAAGTCGTTAAGTCGAAAAAAGACAAGGATGATGTCGAGGAAACCGAGGCGACAAGGGGAACGCCCAAGGTGAAGGAAGCTGAGAAGATTGTGTTTCCAAAGTTTCCCCAGCCAGAGAACTATCGCAACTGGAGGCTTCGCGCACGCGAGGCTGTGGTCGCCGCCTCTGACCGTCCCGATGAGGCTTTCGAGTGGCTCGGTGAAGTGTGGAAGGATGATACCACGGAAGAGTCCCTTCGTGATCCTAACGGTTTCACAACGCTTGATGCGAAGATCCTCTCGGCAATCACAAACATTCTGGAAGGTGATTTTGCTCGCCAGATTGACACTTTTAAAGAGAGGGAAGGACACGAAGGACGCTTAGTTCGTGGCCGACAGATTCTACATAAGCTCAACGCTTATTTGTCGACCAACGCACTCCACGGGTCTGTGTACGATATGGAGGATCTGCTCAACGTCGTCATGCTTAACGAAAATCTTGTGCAATTCGTGCGTAATTGGGATACTGTCCTCTCAGGCATGAAGAAAGCACCTGCTGACGATGTTTTGCAACCCTTGTTTCATAGACAGGTTAAGAAGTGTAAGCTTTTGGCGCACGACATAGCCATCTATGAAAGGGCAGTAGACGGCACACAGGAGAAATCCTATGAATACCTGTACAATGCCGTTAACCGAGTCATCAAGATCAAACGGCTTGAGCGCAACCGGGAACGGATTGCAAGGCAGGCCGCAGCAGGTATGCCATCGGCACCCGCACCGCTAAAGCGTGTGCCCAAAGGCTTCTGCATTGACTTTGTTCGGAACGGTTCGTGCAACAAAGAAAAATGTTCCTATAAGCATCAGATACCCGAGAAGCCACGTGGTAGGACACCAAGCAAAGGTAAAGGCCGAGGCAAGTCGCCCTCCGCAAGGGGGAGCCCTTCTCCTGGGAAGATTAATGCTGAGTGCAAATTCTTCAAGCATGGTAAATGCAACAAGGGTGACAAGTGCCGTTTCATACACAAAGGCCAGCCTTCTGCTCCTGCCACTGGTAGCGGTAGAGAGTCTAGCGGCGAAAAGAAGAGTAAGAAACAGAAGAAAGAAAAGAAGCATAGGAAGAAGTCTCGCTCCAGCTCTAAAAGTTCCAAGGGTAGTGGAGGCTCCAAGGGGAGCAAAGGCTCTGGGAACAGCAAGGGCTCGGGGGGGCGGAAACCTAAGGCTTCGCTTCCGGCCGCCGTCTGCCTCTTAGGCGCACTTGTCGCAGGTTCGGCATCCCAAGCCGATGCACACGCTTTCCGGAAGGAAATGCCGAACTTCATTGACTCGTGTGCAAGCACCGCTCACGTTGCTCTGGCATCTGTGCGATTCTCGAATGCTCCTGAGTATCACTACATTCCCACGCCCCCTGAATCTTCCAAGTGGCGTGAGGTTGAAATCGAGCCGAGGGTTTTCAGTGAAGAATTTCCTGTTAACTACAAGCCCAAACCTGATGGGCAGGATGTTCGGGATGCTTTGGCGACAGCTAAAATGCTGAGGTCAACCGTTGAAGGTATGAACCAAGGTACGAATCCAGCATGTAAGTTCATGTGTAAGACTGAGTTCGGTTGTGCTCATTGCATTGCGCCCGGCATATCTGTCGGATGCCCAGCAAAGGGGAGCCGATCAGATCCTGTGATTGAAATGGAATGGATTGCCGACACTGGCAGTGCTCAGGATTTGATATCGAAAAACGTTCTCGGTGAAGTAAAGGATTTCTTGTCGGATCGGCCTATCAACATGATTACCGCCAACGGACCTAACTATGCTGACAAACAATGCAAGGTTAGGATTCCTTCGATCAATACGACCGCCGAACCATATGTTCTACCCGATTCACCATCCGTTCTCTCGGTTGGACAGAAGTGCATGGAGGAAGGGTTTGACTTTATCTGGAGAGCTAATTGTAGACCCTACTTCAGGGACCACAACGGGAACAAGGTTTATCTCGATGTGAAGGACAACGTTCCATACCTGAAGTCTTGGAAGGAGAATGTTGCGCTTCCCGCGCGACCACGTCCGGAGCCCAGCCTTCCTGCATCGCCGGTTGAGAAACCTGGCAAGTATGTTGAGGAGTCAGAGAGGATTGCAAAAGAGTTACTTGAGAACCTTGACTTCCAGTGTAAGTCTTGTCTGAAGCTACTGCAATCTATGAACTGCAAGCCCTCCAAGAGCAATCGTAAGTCAATTACAAACAACCAGAGTCGCACCGACGGAAACGTCGAGTACCTTGTGCTTGGCGCTTTCGCTCATGGCGGCGTCCAGGGCATTACTAACCGTACGCAGAAGTATGCCCATTCTACCCGATACATCAATGCATTCCTCCAGAATCATGGAATGACGGGAGATTGCTCATCGGTTTGCATCAATCACGGTTCGTCCGTTAAGGTTCACAAGGATGCTCACAACATGAAGGATTCCACCAATTTCACTATCAGTCTTGGCAGCTTCGAAGGTGGTGAACTTTGGATTCACGACCCCGCTGCCCGAAAGGGAGAGCACAATGTCATCACTCAGAAGGTAGGGTTGAAGACTTTGTATGGCAAGAAACGCGTCTCCCGCAACAAACTTGTGAAGTTCGATCCCAAACGTTTTCACTGTGTTCTTCCTTGGAAAGGGGATAGATGGAGCATTACCGCGTACGTCAATCGAGCTGTTCCCAAGCTTCAGAGCAATGAAATTGCCAAGCTTCGGAGTTATGGGTTCAATCTCTCTAAGCGTACTGCGATTCCTGCCCTCGCTCCCGATTCCGAGGATGAACGGCCGCTTGAGGACCTTGTAACACGAGGTTCTGCGGTAAGGCCTTCCGAGCCTAGGACCAAGCCTAAGGTCAAGATTAGGGAATCGGAGAAAAAGAAAGAAAAGAAACCTCCTAAGTCCGATGTTGCCGAAGATGCATCTAGCAAAGCCGCTGAGGAGTTCGACAAGCTCCTTGAAGATCTTGAAAAATCAGGAGCAAAGCAAACTGCTGAGCTCAGTGAGCAAGAGCATCTCAGTCGCATGATCGATGAGTTCGGCTCGGACATCGAACCTGATGAACCGCCCAAGCCGGATCTTGGACGACCTCCTGACGGAGAGTCTAAGGTCCCAGATGGGGAGGGCAGTTCTGATCCCAAAGTTCTTAAGGGAATTGAAAAGCTTAAGAAGGAAGCTACTTCGTTGCATCATCTCATGACACACATCCCTAAGAATCCCTATTGTTCGGTATGCAATCAGGCTAAGATGTACAAGGCCCCGGGTTACAAGACCGATGGCTTTCGTTCCGTCGAAGCCACCAGCTTCGGTGATCACATTACCGCCGATCATGTGGTGATCTACAGGGACAATCATGAGGTCATTGAAGAAGCTAGATTGGCTCTCGTGATCAAGGATGTGGCGACTTCATTCATGTATGCGTATCCTTCTGCACTGAAAGATGAAATGGAGTGTAAGGCTGCACTTCAACATTTCGTTTCGAGTAAGGATAAGGTTGGCGTCTTCTACAGCGACAATGCCAAAGAGCTCGAACGTAGTGCCAAGTCTCTTGGTTGGAGACACGAAAAGAGCAAGAAGTATATCCACCAATCCAACTCGATGGCCGAAAGGGCAGTCCGTTCCACGACAGAAGGCACGAGGTGCAATTTGTTGCAGGCTGGATTGTCACATGTATATTGGCCACAAGCCCTCGAGCATGCATGCACTGCATTCAACATTTCTCACCCTAACGGGATTGAGTATGCTCCCTGGTATCGCAGATTCGGGACAGCCTTTCCTGGCAAAGCACTTCCTTTTGGATGTCGCGTCGATTATTGGGTAGGACCCAAAGCTCAAAGAAAGAATCGTCCAAGGTTCGAGCCAACATCCGAACCCGGCGTGTTTCTCGGCTATCATTTCCAGCCTGGTATGAAATGGAAAAAGGAGATAGTTGTCCTTCCCATCAAGGATTTGAATAGGAATGATTTCCACGAGTGCTTGAAGCCCATCGTTGCTAGCCAATTCAGTGTTCCCGAAGGAGACTTCGCGTTTCCCATGAAGGAACGTTACGAAAAGGTTCGCTTGGGGCACGCCTCGGATGCACTTGAAGGTCCAGACAACACTCCTCTTGAAAATCAGGATGCCGAGATGTCGGAAGAACAAAAGATGGATGTTGAAGACGCCGACCGAAAGGTTGAGCGACCTAAAGTCATTGATCCCGTGAGTGGCAAGTCTGTTGATTTGCCCGAGGGAGGTCGCTACTATGACTCAGGGGGAACTCTAGGTAGGAGATATGGGGGGACACGAGGTTCCACCAAGCCTGACGATATCCCCTCACATTTATGGGTCAACATGTCAAAGAGCCAGAAGAAGAAGGCTATTGATGAAGCAAACATGAAAGCCGCTCTCAAAGAAATTGACGGCGATGACGGCCGAGGTTCAAGCACCGATCGGCCCGCTGGCGCGGCGTCTCGCATGCAAGATGCTTGGGGCATCACTGGAAATCATTTGATCAGGTATCATTTCCGACCCAGAAATGAGTTGTTCTCTCCCGACCTCACCGATTGTCCGATTGATCTCAGTAGGATCTCCAATGCCCGTTGCACCAAAATTATCCCTTACAAAGGAGACAGCATCATCGAAGATGAAGATGATTGGCGTAACGTAAGGCGGAGAAATAAGAAACTTCGGTTCAAGTGGGTTGGTCAAACCACCTTTGAGATTAAGCCTGCTAAGACTCCCACTCCTAACGGAGATGGTTCCTTCCCAGCAATGCCTGTCACTCAGGGGAATGAAGCCGAGCACAGGGAAAAGCTGGCTAACACCTCGCCTGTTTCCAATGAAGACATCATGGATAAGTTGGCTATGGTTGCTAGGCCGGTGAATAAGAAGGAGCTTTCCCAGAACCCTAAAGCTCAGGCTTCCCTTGATGTTGAATGGAACAAACTGATGACCAAAAAGGCTTGGGACATGGAATCTGTTCGGGAATGGAGCGACGTCTCCAATCGGGCTCAGAAGAGCGGGCAAAAGGTCCACGTTGGGAAAATTTTCGAAATCTGTGTGGAAAAAGGAAGCGAGCTCCCTGCTGGCGACCCTTTAAGGAAATTCAAAGGGCGCACAGTGTTCCAAGGGAATAATGTTCGCGACGAAAGCAATGATGCTGCATTGTTCAGTGAACTTGGATCCAGCCCTGCTACGATGGAAGCAGGCAAAACCCTGGATGCCTATGGGCACATGCCTGGGAACGTGTGTGAACAGGCCGACGGCAAACAGGCCTACACACAAACCAAGCTGAAGGGGATTGAAACTTGGGTAAGATTGCCTAAGGAGCGCTGGCCGAAAGGTTGGCATGGTAAATTCAGTGATCCAGTCGTTAAGCTTATATTAGCTTTGTATGGACACCCAGATAGTGGAGGCTTCTGGGAGCAGCACTGTGAAAAGATGTTAAAAGAAGTTGGGTTTCATTTGGTATTTCCGGCGGCTTGGCCTTCTGTGTTTTATCATCCTGATCTCAAGCTGTTGCTTGCGGTTTATGTTGATGATTTCAAGATGGCAGGACCAAAGCAAAACATGGCTAAAGGATGGGAGTTAATAGCTTCTAAGATCGACATGGACACTCCTGCTCCGCTGGGAAGATATCTCGGTTGTGAACATGTGTCCACCTCCACGTCGCTTGAAAAAGCTGACCATCCCTTTGCTCACGTGTTCGACAAGAGCATTCCTGATCCTGCTGCCAAGCCTGCATCAGCTGCTGCCGTTGAGGATTACACCGAATATTACCCTGAAGAAGGTGTGGTTGTTAGGCACCACCTTCAGCCCCGCAAAGCGCTATATAGTCTCAGATCAGAGGAAGCTCAGGCGATGAACCTTGGCAAAACACGACTCACGGAAGTGAAGTCCTTGGTTTCTACGAATTCGCTTGAAGAGGTTTGGGATGAACATGGTCAAAATAGAAAGCGGGGGGAACTATGGATTGGTTCCACTTACCTTTTGTCTAATCAACATTCCCGCGCATCTGCACTTGCTGCTGTCAAGAAAGTGCGGGACAAAACCAAAGCCAAGAAAGCTGCTAGAAAGCAGGCCTTCTATGATGTCAATCAGCTTGACGAGGGCAAAGGATGCATGAAAGCACCCACTAAGCAAGTCATCTACGATATGAGTTCATTCTTGCAACAGGCCATTGATCGCTACAAAGAGCTAGCTGGCCCAGAGTTCCAGACTCTGAAGAAAGCAAGCACTCCGTTCTACGATGACAAAATTGCTCGCCCGGTGGAAGCTGAGGCAGAGGCCAAGGGCAAACTTGCTCCGATAGCAAGCAGAGTCCTGATGAAATTGCTATTTGCAGCAAGAATGGCTCGATTCGATCTTCTTCGTGCCGTTCAGGGTCTGGCTAGTCGGGTTACCAAGTGGTCCGCTGATTGCGATAAGGCGTTGCACCGTCTGATGTGTTATGTGCAAACCACCTTGCACTATAAAATGTCTGGGTTTGTGGGCGATAGTCTTGATAAGTGCAATCTTTGGCTATTCGCTGATTCAGATCATGCAGGTGAGCACGACAATCGCAGTACATCAGGGGGATTCCTGGCTTTAGTTGGCCCCAACACTTACTTTCCGCTTAGTGCTTTTAGTAAGAAACAAACAAGCACAGCACTTAGCAGTACTGAAGCTGAAGTTGTTTGTGCAAATGTGTCGCTGCGTGCATTGGGACTTCCTTCATCCGCACTGTGGAGCGTACTCCTGAACGCGGGGGGAGATACCAAGCAGCAACACGCCTCTCTAACGAAAGGCAAAACCATTGATCTTACTAAGGTCCCTGACAATGAAGTGTCCAAAATAAAGTCAACAGGATCGCATCGTTTGCCTGACGGCAGGCACCTCTGTGTCTACACGGGTGTATCAACTATACCCGAACCCTCTGAGATGACCAGTCATCCATTGAGAGATGTATGGATTCAAAGTAAGGGGAAATGGACTAGAATTGAGGAAGCTGTCGCCTGGGAAGAGCTTCATAACTCCTCCTATTCAGTGCAATGCGATACCTTAATCTGCATCTACCGAAGATCGGCAATGGACTATCGTCGCTTCGCGGAAGCGGAAGCAGAGATGCATAAGGAACTCGCCGGTATCAGGGATTCGGGGGGCATTGACATTGAGAAGCTTGCCCCAACGTCTGGCAGTAAAGACATTGGACTCATAGCCTGCATGCCGCATGCTATTGAACCCATTGTGCTCGAAGATAACCAGGCCACCATAAGAATTCTTGAGTCCGGTAAGTCGCCAGCTTTTAGACATGCCGACAAAACACAAAGAATCAATCTCGGTTGGATCGCAGAACAATTTAGAAGAAAGCATTATAAGATGGCGTATATCAGCACTTTGCTGCAAGCTGCCGACATCCTCACTAAACCCTTCACCAACCTGGAGAAGTGGACTAGAGCCCTTGAGCTTATGCGCATTGGCCCTGACAAATCTAGAGTCAGGAAAGCCACGGCCGCACCACAGCAGCCGGAAGGCGTGCTCAAGAGGCCAGAAACCAAGTGCAAGACTTTGATCATTGAGGTTGCGTTTGATGGTGTGTCGTTTATGAAGTCGATAGATCAGCAGAGTCATCCTTCGGTCAGCTGGGTTACGGTCCATGGTATGGATGAGATCAATTCAGTTCATGCTAGGAAGGACCTACTCAACAAGGCTAAAAGACTCCATAAGGCTGGAGCGTCGGTGTTGGTTTGGCTCCGTATTCCATCGTCTTCCCAGACCCATCAGACAGCCTTCACCCTCCTAGCGGATGGGATGTGCAGCAATGAAATTACCAAGAAAACATTCTACAAAGCATGGGCTTCATTTGTTGATGTCTCCACTGGATTAGACTCGTTGAGATCTGATTATGTTCTGATGGCGGATAAGGACAACCCTTACCTCACCAGTGAAAGAGTCCAGAAGTGGCTTACCAAACACATGCTCAACGACAGGTCTTTTGACGCCTGTGGGGTCAACTTCATGGGTCCTGATGGATTGATGGCTCGTGTTCCCATCACATTGAGTACGAATGTTACGCACATAAGAAGTGCATTCGCTTCACTGCAGTGTCGTGATAGGGACAACCACAAGAAGTGTCGTAGCTCAGACAGTCCTTATCACTTGCAGGTTAGCGAAAGGATCATCAAGTCCTATGAAGAGCATTGCATGGAATTGCAAGTTGCAAAGTCGGTTGCTATGGTAGCCATCAGACCTCAAGCACCCAAGCTTTCAGCGACTTCTCACTCCCGTCTTGCTTACGCAATGACCAGCATCCCTCATTCACTTGAGACGATCTACGAGGCGGATGCCTTGGAGAGGGCGGACGAGTTTCGCCTGGCCCTCCAGGATCCTGATCGCCTCGCTGACGCGTTGGCAGGACTCACCAAACCCGCGGCTTTCCGAGACATCGCGAAGTTCATCAAGGAGCCGACGGAGAGTGACGACCACATGTCGTTGTTCTTGAGGTGCATCCCGGTTCACGAGTGGCTCGATCTGCGAAAGCAGTATCCTCACGATCGTTGGACCACGCTTTACGAAGTGTGGCACGCCGAGAGAGGCGTCAAGGCGCCCGACGATGTGTCGGCAACAGGAGCCTTGGTCCAAGACGCCTCCCTAGACGGATGGCTTTCTCTTTTGATCGACTTTTTGCGTGACATGGCGACACTGGGATGGAGCACAAGGGCGTCGTCGGCATTCGACTCAACAAGAATGTACGACCTGTGCCACCGCTTCACCCTCCTAACGGAAGGGTTAGGGAAACATCGTCTTTTTCCGGCGAGCGTGCGCTTGCTGAGCGGGCTCTTCACGCCCTCGCTCCAGCGGATCGCACCGCCAGCGAATGAGAGATCATTCGCCATTGTGGTTGGTGACAGCTCCTTGGCCTTTGTGCAGTTCCAAGGAGCCCGTGTCCTGACCAAAAGGACGTTCAATGATGAGCTGCGCCAGGCACTGCGAAGCGAGCCCAGAAACTCCGGATCGGAGGTCTCCATGTTGTGGGGGCAGGGTCTCGGTCACATCCACGACCGGATCATCGCTCTCAGGAAGCATGAGCCTCGTCACCCGGAAGGGTTTGACATTTTCATTTCGTGGACTGGCAATGACGTCTACGGCAAGTGGGGCTACAAGGCCTTCACCTGGCACCACCAGTCGCCGTGGGTGAAAGAGACGGCAGAGATGGCTCGCAAAGCCTTCGAGTGGCCGATCAAGCAGCTCAAGAAAGTTCAGGAAGATGTCGTCAAGATCGCCGCCCTAAAGGACCGGCCAGGGGTGAATTCTGTGACAATGATCTCAGGCCCCGAGAATGGCTTTATGTACGGCCTGCCGGAAGAGTACGACGAGGAGATGACTCGCCACACGAAAGTGTTGGCCGAAGCAGGTGTGAGACTGGTCGACCCCAACCCAGTGTTGGGCGCCACTGACAGACCAGACAAGTTTCACACGAACTTCACGGCTGACAATGTGGCCGCGGTTGTCACATGGTACAAGTCACTCGTCACCGCCACAGTCTTTGACCGTGCGGTGACGGACTTGCGATCAGAATTGGTTGCCAACCGCCGAGAGGTGGTCTTCTTCGAGCACTTCCACCTGGCCAAGCCGGACTCCCGTATTACGGTCCCGCCATTGAAGGACATGCACGTCTGCGCTGACACCGAGCGCGAGGAACCGCCAGACGTTCGGGGGGACGACGAACAGATCGTGTTGAGTGCTCCGCTGTTGGCCGCACATCAGGATCTTCTGTGTGCCGAGCCGGAGGAGCTGACCGACACCGATCGTGTCCTCTTCGACACGACACCTGGAGCCGAAAATGTTGTCCAGAGAACTGAGGACAACTCGGATCCCTCTGTGATGATCACCAAGCTCCAGATCGGCAGTCACGGCGAAGAGGCTGCGACTGATGAAGAGATTGCCTTGGCGAATGCCCTCGGCGTCTACGGTCTCGATCTGGAGATTGGTCGCACCTCTAACGAGGATGCTGAGTCTAGCAAAATCTTCAAAGACATTGAGGAGCTCACTGAAGAAGAACTCAGCAAGCGGCCCCGATTCTACGCGAGGGGATCTGTCGGGATTCAGAATTTGATGAGGGAAATGCAGTTGGAGGAGGCCAAGAAACCACCTGTTCCTCCAAAGGCGCGGCCCGCTGACGCGGAGCCTAAGGCAACTGGTATCTTACCTTTGGCCACGAAGGCTCATGCTGTACCTCCTGCCGTGCCGCAGGCTGCATCCTCATCGTCGGCGTCTGGCACACTCCCGCCTAAGGAAGTTCCTGGGAAGTCTGCATCGTCTGGCGCAAAGCCTACTGAACCGTTGCAGCCACCGCCTCCTAAGAAGATGCCTATCACCGCTGTGAAATCGGCACCTACGCCAAAGGCGGAGCACGCTGCCAGTGACAAGGCAGAAGCGTCACCTCCCGGAAGGGATGGTCAGTTTTGGTTGTCAGGCCCGGACCTGCCGCCCTTCGCGTCTGATCATCGACACCTCAGTGAGGGCCAGCGCTTCAAACTGGGCAAGAAGTGTGCATTCGTCCTTAGAGGCTTCACCAACAAGCCCGAGTACGGCAATAGAACGCCGACAGTGACGATCCGTCGGAACGACCTCTCGATGGACTGGGAAGAGTTCATCGATGCCCTTAGCCAGATCTGGAACGGGCTCAAGGTCTCCCAGATCTTCGAAGTCTTTAAGACTCCAGTCGACGGGAAAGCCCGCTACGAAGTGTACATTCAGAAGCACAATGATCAGGAATTTGACGTGCTTCGAGCTCGGGCTATCCATGGGCATTGGTCGGGGCTCTTCGGTGACGATACCGAACTCGCCGACATCCACTCCGTGGTGCATTCCTTTGTGCCATGGGACGCCAGTCTAGCGACTCGGCCTAAGATTCATCCGTTCGACATGTACTCCCAGGAGTTTGTCGATTTCCCTTGCAAACTGGGCTACCACGGCACCTTCATGAGGCACTTCCCAGATATCATCAGATACGGATTGTTGCCAGGTGGTGCCGCGCTCCACGAGAGTGGTAGCAGAGCTTTTGTCATGATGTCAAAGCAACCAGAATGGAAAAGGGATGACAATGCGGGCCTTCGCGAGGCGGCGGACGTCGAGTTCGCCATCGATCTCCAAATGGCCGTCTTGGACGGCGTCCGGCTCTTCGAGACTCGCTCCGGGGCACTGGAGACGCCAGATTGGATCAGCAATCGATATCTGGTTTACGCTTATCAGCGGGGCACAGCAGAGCCTGTGTGGGTCAATCCGGCCTACCAGGCGTTCCGTCGGAACATTGACTCCGCTCTAGCGAGCTGGAACAAGGATGGAAGCCACAAGTACATCTTTGGTCCAGATCAATTTGCCTTGGAGCAGCACAACTGTTTTCTCGACTTGTTGGAAACCGCCGAGAATCTCACCATCGCTGAGTGGGCGCCGGTCGCAATCGACTGCAAGACCCCGTTTCGCATTTCGGCGGACATCTTGAGCGAGGTCGGCGAAGAAGTCATCGAGCGAAGGAAGAACGATGACCAGCTCATCGAAACATATGACGGCTCGCTCGGAATCGGCATCCACGTCTGGCCATCCATGGAAGGCAAGCGGATCCGACTTCGCCAGAGGATTGAACCGAGGCACTGGATCAAACAGGAGTTGGTACTCTACCCCGGGTACCATTGCAGCTCGTGCAATCACAAGTACATCGACGGAATGATCTCCTGTCCAGGTTGCCAACGTCGCCTCATCGAGATGACCGACCTTGCGATTATCGCCGAGCCCGACAGACTCCGGCGAAGCGCCGCCCGAGAGGGCAGGCAGGTCAACATCATTGACTTGCAGCCATCCTCGGGGCTCAAGCACGCGCGTGTGAAGATTCAAGGGCCAGAAGAAAGGGAACGAATCCAAAGCACAGCGTCTGGCATCCGCCAGAAGGTCCTCAATCAGCAGAAGAGAGCGGAGAAGCTCCACAACACCACTCCGCAGGGGCAATACAGTGTGGACCCCATCACTGCTCACAACTACGCCAAAATGGGTCTCAGCTTTCACACTGTCGAGGCGCTGCAACGCTTCGCTAACGTGAGGCTTCCTGATCCTCAGGGCAAAGGAAAAGGGCATGGTTCGTCCACCTACTATGATGCCACTGGAAAGGTTGCCCTCCTCTGGGTGACAGGCCAGCTTGAGATCGACCTCCTCACGGAGTGTCTGATTTGTTTTCATGATCGGTTTTACACCATCAATGAGATTGCAGTTCTCATCAAGGCTGTGAAGTCGAACCAGCATGAGTTTTCCATCCTGCAGTACGATGGGGAGAAATACATCGTCGTGCAGAATGAAATCTTGCCGATCATGGCCGAGCTGGCTACTTTCTTCAAGGCACAACTGCCGCTGAGCCGGACAAGGATCGAGAAGACAAATCCTTCTCTTCGCACCCAGAGAGATCTGCAGGTACCCGCTGAGGCACAGGGACTTGGCAAACGTCAGCTCAACGAGTTGCTGGCCAATACCCCTTACTATCGTCGGTACCAGCAGTACTACATGGACAAGCGCATCGGGGAGAGCGGCCACGTGAGGTTGACCACTTCGGCACCCGCGTCCGAACGTCGCCCACCTGAGCCTCCGGCATCTCCTGCACGACGAGGTCGCAGCTCTGACGAGCGTGCATCGGGTACAGCAGAGCGCAATCGCACAAGGTCCCCGATCGCCAGACATCGTCCGACCGAGGTCCACATCCGGACCAACCCTGGAGATGGAGCGGGCTCATCTACCGATCGCACCCCTCGGGAGCCTGCGATGCCGCCGCCCAGGCGTGTGGCACGTGATCCGTCCAGCTA
Organism: Symbiodinium sp. CCMP2592; assembly: GCA_905221615.1. Lineage (NCBI taxonomy): Eukaryota > Dinophyceae > Suessiales > Symbiodiniaceae > Symbiodinium > Symbiodinium sp. CCMP2592. The sequence goes on from CAJNDT010000078.1 coordinate 310,580, forward strand.
TATCAGTGACGCGGATTGGGATGCAATGCGTGCTGGTACAGGCTTCAGCAGTCCAGCACCGGAAACGGTTGCTCCCGATACCACTATGGATGGAACAGTGAGCGAGACACCGTCCTCTGCTGTTGATCTTGGCACAAGGCGCGAATGGTCCGAGACCTACCGCCGGCGACCCCATGACCCACCGACCTTCGGCGTATTCTTCGAGACGAGAGATGTCCCCGACCGACAGGTCCGGATGCGTGAGACTGTTGTCAACTTCTTTGAGCAGCTCAGGGTCGCAGGATTGTTGTACTCAAACTTCGTGTTGGGGAACGATCTTTCCGGCAACATCATCGATCCTTCGCTTGCCAGGCGAATGGACTGGCACCGCGTTGACATGTACCAATGGGCGGTGTTCGCTGCGATGACCGAAGACTACATCCAGCCTACTTCAGTCGTGAATGCCATTCCTACTCATGGCAACCCACATGGCTTCACGATTCTGGACACCTCTCATGCCCAATGGTTCTTGTCAGGATGGGTCCATGAGGTCTACAACTACAGGACCAACCGCCGTGACCGCATCTACTGAGGTCATCTGATCGACGGCCCATTATGCCGAGCTTGATCACCTCCCTAACGGGATGGTATTCTGAGACATTTAGATGCCGTCTGGTTAGTAGTGAAGTGAGATTTAAGCGTCGGCACCGCCCTAACGGGTTGGTAGCTAACCTTCTCGTACAAACAGCACAGGGCGCAAAACATCGGCCGCATAATTTGCTTTTGTTGCAAGTTGTTTTCGCTGTCACAAAGTGATATGCTCACGACGGTCTAGTGACTAGTCTTTCCTTCCATCGCCTTCGCCTCAACCGTTGCACTAAGATGCGCGGGGGGTGTATTTTGTGGAAGATGTAGCTAGTCACCTGCACCTACTGTCGTTCATTGGCTCAAGAAAATATGCGTCTGCATTCAGGCTGTTCTGCCTGTAAACATAGAGTACGGCCTGCAACGATGTTAAAATTCGAGGTGTTCCAAAATATTGCCTTTCGCAATTTGGCAATAGGGTCTGTCTTGTGTGGTGAAGCTCCCACATGGCGAGCCGAAGATTTGGCCAGCGAGCCTTACCCGAAAGGAGCCCACGACTAGACTGGTGGAAGACTTCGGGATCTTGGTATGTCTACGTAGGTGGCAGGTGGGTTGGTTGGTGGAGTATGTATGTATGTATGTATGTATCCGTGTGTAAAATATGCACGTATGATTGTATGAACCTATGTATGCATGCATGTATGCATACAAGCATGTGTGCATGTGTATGGATGTGAGTAACTATGCATGCCTGCATCCACTTGGGCATGTGTTCGTGCATGTATGTATGTGTGTAGGCATGTAGGCAAGTTAGTAACTGGCTCTAGCTAGCCGGCTAGCAGCACAGCCAGGTGGGCAGCTAGGCAGGTGGCTAAGTAGCTAGCTGCATGTATGCATTTGTATCAGCAACTTCGGTGTGCAAATGTATTGCACGCATGCATGCCGGACAATCAGCATCTTTGCATCTGTCTATCGGGGTTGCGTGCTGTTGTCGAAACAGGATTATTGACATTTTTTCCATATCAAACCAACCAGAATGTTTTAAAGATCAGTTCCATTGTAGTTCTAATAGTGTTTTTCAGATAGATAATTACTTATAACCTCAACGAATTGAGGTACTCCTCAAACCCTCAAGGAAGAAATACATTAAATAGAAATTGCTTGTCATTGCTTGCGCTGAGCCCCCTTAAACCGTCAATTTCAAGCCTAACCCAGTCCACAACCAGGGTCGAGTCACAAAACTCACTCACATTCAAATCAGGTCCAGTCGCAAAACTCCACAAATTCAAGATCTGGTTTCGGCCACAGAATTCCACCAATCCAAAATCTGGCTTCAGTCACAAAACCTACCCCCCCTCCCACCCACAAAACTCGCTCCGGCAGCCCAGCCCCGCAGCCCCCCAAGCCCCCCAGCCCCCCGCCCCCACAACAGGCAAACTCCAAAGGCCGCCCAGCCCCCCACAAATTCAAAACGTGCTTTTGAGTGGCCAGCGCCCACCCCACCCCACCCCCCGACCTCCCCGGCCATCCCAGGCCACCAAAATCGGGTTCCAGTCGCAAAATCACCAGTCAAAACTCCCGCCCAAAAGAAAACGCAGCCACAGCCCCCAGCCCCTTTCCGCTCATTCCAAAATCAGGTTTCAGTCGGAAAACCTGGTCAAAGCTTTCGGTCAAAACTTGTCGGTCAAAACCTTCGGTCAAAACTTCTTGGCATCCGAACCCTTAACAATTTCTATAAACCCGAAAACTCAGGATGAGCTGGGCACCTGGTCTGCATCGATGCCTCCAAAGTCCTCGGAAGCTGATGCCCATGGCGTCTAAGATAGGACAGGCAGCCCTACGTGGAGGTTTAGCAATAGTATACAAAAAATTGGCATCATCATCATCATAGTCATAACTAGTCATAACAGTAATAACAATGCAAGTTCTTGGAGGTTCATGGGTAGTCATAATTGTAAGTGGGGTGCTAAGTAGGATAGCTATAGTTGTGCTCCAGATTATGAGACTTAAACCTCCATGTATCACTACCCATGAACCTCCAAGTCACCTCGAAGCGGAGTGTTCAGCAACTCTAATTGGTTTGGCCACCTGTGGGTATTTTCAAGCGTTCTCGGAATAAGATGACGTCTTGACTCCCCTCTGTAGAATTTCGGGATTCATGCCTTTGGAGGTTTAGGGTAAAGGGTTTCTGTCGCTGCACACTGTCAAAACAAGAAGGGACCCCTCCCTGTAGAAAGCTAATGCAAGAGAGGGTGCCGAGAACACCTCGCATCCTTCACGACAACTTCACAGGACCAGGATTTGAGGCCGGCGGCGGCTTCCCGGAACCCTAAGCTTCAAGCCCTTAAGCTGAAGTTTAGCAGCACTGGCATTCAGAACTTAATTGGTTGGATAAGGAATTGCGAAGAAACACTTCCTGTCGTCAAGATGTCAAAAATGTAGCGGGCGTATCGATTGGATGATTGAGTTCGAACATCAGAATGACGATAACGGTTGTGACCAAATACGATGATGAGTCTGAGAAGCCGTATTCGCTGCGGCAACCTCTTGAAAGAAGAGGAACAGGAGCAGGATCGCGAGGATGAGGACGACGAAAGCGACGACTACGATGATGATGGGCAGTGACAGATACCAATCAGGCAAATGAAGAACCGTTCTCCATATTGCTGATGCTATGTATTTGCCTGTGGGTCATCATGCAGAAGCTACTCATGGATCTGCTTCTCAGTAGCTACAGATTGATGCATATCGAATCGCGTATGAGAGAGACGGGAGACAGCGAAGCGACTACAGTGCCACCGAGGATTAAACATCCTGGCATCTCAGGCATTGCTGGCAGCAGTGTTGAGCGGAAAGAGAAACGAAATGAAATGAATCCAGGGCTGATCATAACCCAACGTGAAAGCGATGGCCGATGTCAGAATCACAGCCACGGCAGTAGAAGAAATACTGTAAGCATGGTGATAGCAGTGAGGGCAAAGTAGCAGTTGTTGTAGCCATGATAGCATCCTGAATAGCAGAAGCAGCCGGAGTACAGGGGCTTGGGTTGTTTAAAGAGTCTCTTGGCAGAAGCTATACTCCATAACAGAAGCTACACTCCATGAACACTTTCGATTCCCTACATGATGAAGCGCACCATGTGCCTCGCTGCCGGCCAAAGACGTGACGACTTGAAGGAAATCTGAAAAACGGATGGGCCTTCGAGTCGTTCAAAATTTGGGCCGCATCGGCACAACTGAAAACGGAGCTGATAATCCATATCAAGATATACTCTATTTTTCAGTAGATTTCGGCATTTCACCCATATCAAGGATCATAATCTTAAAGTCACGAATTTGGAAATTCATATCGACAAAGAAATCAGATCTATTCCAAGGGGGGGAGATACGATTTGATTGAATTCCGAGAAGTCAATGAGAATTCAATTAAATAGGATCATTTTCCCTTTCATGAGATATATATACGATAT
>CAJNDT010000079.1:0-151212 GCA_905221615.1 Symbiodinium sp. CCMP2592
CAATGCTGGTCATCACTGCACTACTGCCAATTAGTGTACTGCTGCTAATTACTGCACTACTGGTCATTGCTGCCTTTCACAGGTGCCTTCGACAGGCAATGACCAGTACTGCACTACTGGTCATCACTGCACTACTGCCAACTGCTGCACTACTGCCAATTGCTGCACGACTGCCAATTACTACAGTACTGCCAATTGCTGCACTACTGCCAATTACTGCACTAGTGCCAATTGCTGCACTACGGCCAATGACTGCAATACTGGTCATTACTGCATTACTGCCAATTAGTGCACTACTGCTAATTACTGCACTACTGGTCATTGCTGCCTTTCACAGGTGCCTTCGACAGGGTTGCCAATTACTGCACTAGTGCCAATTGCTGCACTACGGCCAATGACTGCACGAAAACTCTCAGGGCAGAAGTATGATGACAACTTGAAGATCGGTACACTGCTGAAAGGAATTCCACAGCACCTCAAGCAGCACGTGATGGTTGATATCACTGACAAGACCACGTATGAAGAGTTGAGAGCAAAGCTGCTACAATATGAAAGAAGCAATCAGACATGGTCAGCTGAAAACATTTTAGGATCACTGAGTGTTCCAGACCCAACGTCACACTCAAGCAACAAGGCTTACCAAGGACCACTTCCAATGGAAGTTGATAGATTGCACATGAGAAAAGGAAAGGGAGATGGAAAAGGAAAAGGTGACAAAGGAGGAAAAGGAAGCCCCTACGGAAAAGGAAAAGGAGACAAAGGAAAGGGCAAAGGATATGGATACGGAAGAGGAAAAGGTGGTAGAGGAAGACCGAAAGGAAAAGGAAAAGGAATGGCTCAAGTTTTCGGCTCGAGTGCCACCTGTGGTGGCCGTAGGGAGTGCTGTGTTAACGGGCTTGGGGCTTTCAACCTGCTTTGCTACCAGGTCCGAGGCCCTCACAATCCCAGCTTTAGCTTCCCTTTGAGCCATAGTGCCCTGGCTTGGGAGTGGCTTCCACCCCTTGCTTTTCGTGAGGCTGCAGTGGACAGGGTCCGCCCTCCACCTTGACCGGCCGGAAGACAGCAAGGAAGTGAGCAATCACTCCTTAGCCATGGGCCAGAAGCGCCAGTACTTCGTCTGCAAGTGCGGGGCGTGGACGTGGGCAGACAAGGTGCACAGCAACCCTTACTACTGCCAGTGCGGCAAGAAGTGGCCGGCGCCTGCTCTGAAGCAGAACGGCAGCCCGCGCCCACCGAAGTCCCTCACCTTCCCCTCCGCGTGGCCCCGACCGCAAGGAAAGGCGCGAGGAAGAACGCCGCCTCAAACCTGCGGTCACGACCATCTGGGATCAAATCCCGGAAGAGGCACGATCGCGCCTCACACAAGCGGGATGGAAAGGACCTCCCAAGCAGAAGGATGCGGTCGAGTCCCAGACCGACCCTCTCCTGAGCCTGCTCGTGCAGCGCCAGGATGAGTTGCCGGAGGATATCCGCACGGCGCTTGTGGAGGCGACCACGGGTCCGGAACCGTCTCCGGGAGAAAAGGCCATGCAATCCAACAAGGATTTCACCAAGGCCAGCTCCCGCCTCTGAGTGCTGATCCACAAGAAGATCAAGCTGCTCGAGCTCCGCCTGCAGCTGCAGGAGCTCCAGGAGACGACCGAGAAGATCCACGAGGCCGAGAACGCGGTGGAAAAGGCCAAGCTTGGCCTGACCCTTTCTGACGAGCAGCAGGAGAAGCTGGCCGAGTACCGCGCCAAAGCCAAGAAAAGGCAAAGGCCTCCCGGGGCTGCCGGCTTTCCACCTCGGCTTGCAAGGCACGCAAACAGTAGCAGGGAGCCAATTCGTTGCCAGCCGTACCCACCGGCCCAGCCGGTCAGCCCAAGGGGGCTGAGGGTGCACCCGGGCGTCAGCGAAGCCGCACTCCCCCGAAGAACAGCGAGAGCCAGGCCGGCGAGGAGGAGAAAAGCAACAAGCACGTCACAGAGTAGGGAGTGAGCCTCCAGGGCGGACCAGGGAGTGGAGGTGGAGCCCTGCCCTCAGTGGATAACTGTGTTAGTGGCCCCAGGTTCTTTCTTTCACAATCTCGCGTGGCTTCGCCACAGAAGTTTTTAACCGACTCAAAGGCGACCTTCCCCTCCCATGTTTCGAGAATGGGAATGTGGAGGCCACTCCCAGGGTGGAGATGCTCCACTTCCGGCGTCCCTGGTGCAGGTATGAGCCGCAGCACCTAGGCAACCGCCGGAGCCGTCACTTTCTCCACAGGCACGCCGGATCCGCAGATCCAACGCCATGTTTTGGGCAACATGGCAGCCCCCTACGGGCGACAGCCCTGCAAAGGCCCAGGTCCCGAGACACCGAGCCCAGCTCTGCTTGCAGGATGTGGTGACCACTGTTGGGGGTCCCCCCCAGGGCAAGGGTTACTCACGAGGCGGCATGCCTCAAACTCTGCCGACTGCCTCACGGGATGCTTGCAATGCTCAGGAGTGGCCCGAGGGAAGACGGCCACTCAGGACTCCGAGCGGCCATCGACCCAGCCGCACACGGGGCAGTGCTCCCCCGGTGGAACAGGCGCCTCAGAGCAAAACCAGGGTCACCAGGGAGGGCCCGGCGCCCAGTTGCCTCGGTCACGCCCTCACCGCTCCAGCCCATTGCTGAGCAGCTCGCCTCAGCTTGCACTGAGGCAATGAGCCTCGAGGATGCCGAGGAGGCTATCGTGGCCTTCGGCGGCAGCCTCGCATACCGCCTCGGTTGGGACCTCCTTGATGGCCTCCAAGGATCGGGGTGGTTGGATCCCCCGCTAGCGGCCGCATTTGCCAACGACATCGCCGCTCAGGGAGCCATTTCCCCTGCCAACCCCATCCACATCACAAGCGCCAACGTGACCACCTGGAAAAAGGAACTGCTAACTTGGCACCCGGCCACGAAGGGAGTCCTTGCGCTGCAGGAATGACGCGGGCCTCACTCAGCTCCGCATCGAGGCTGCAAAGTGCCGCTTCCATCTCTTCACGCCGCCAAAGGGCGATCGTCCCTACCCCACTCGAGGTGGCATTGGCCTCTTGGTCCCCGCCAACATGCAGGGTCAAGCCTGTGGTGGCATGATCACGGAGGCGATGGACCCTCATGGTCGTCTGCGTGTACCTTCAAAGCGCAGTGGGAATCCACGCAGGTTGCAACCCGGAAGTCCTCGCGGCCCTCAGGCCGCGCTCCGCGAATTCCGCAACTGGATTGTGGTTGGAGACTGGAACGCGGCTCCCTCCGAGTTTCAAGGCACCTCATGGGCCGAGACTGTGGGAGGGGCCCTTCTTGCACCTGAGGGTCCGACCATAAACACGGGCAACACCCTCGACTACGCCCTTTTATCGAGGCCGCTGGTGTCTTTGACCAGCGTAAAGACGGTGTGGGAGGTTCCCTTCTCGCCCCACGCCGCGGTCTCCTTCACCCTCAACGTCCAACATGGTCTTGTGTCGTTGCCTCAGCTAGCCGGCTACCAAGGGGCCCTGCGGGATGAAGTGGCTCCTGCCGACCCGGCTTTTGTTGCCCCCGGTCTGGGGAAGATCGGGGCCGAACCTATCCGGTCGCGGGCATCACCGCCGGGATGGCGGCACGACATTTCACCAACGAAGGAGGGCTCGAGAGGCACCAACAACCCCCTCCAGCACAAGCCCCTCATGCAGCAAGACTGGTCCTACCCGTGGAGGGGCCACATAGCTGCTTTCTGGAGTCGACTGGCCTCCTTTTGGGAGCACCCGAAGAAGCACCTCCGGAGAATTGAAACGTTGGTTGGCAACCGGAGGCGGTGGAAGCGACCACCCTCCACCTCACAAAGCAAGGGATTGAGGCCTCCTCTCCCCAGGACTTCCTCTGTGCCCTCGGGGCGGCGGAGGATGGCCGATCGTCAACCCTTGCAGTGGTCCGACAGCTCCGCGACGAGGAGCATCAACGGGCCCGGAAGGCTGAAGCCGACGCGGTGGCCGAATGGCTCGTGCTGGGCACCCGGCGTGGCATGCGACCGCTTTTTCGCTGCCTATCCAAAGCTGAAACCAACGTGGGGAGGCCTTTCACTGAAGTGACAGCTGAGTCTCGACCATATGAGCGACTCAAGTACTGGGCCACTCTGTGGCAAGCCCGGGGAAGTCCACCCCCCTACCTCCCAGAGCTTCGCCAACGAGCCGTTGAGCAAGCCAGGCAGCTGCCCGCTGTTCACGGGGCGACAAATGTATCGGTACATCCGCTCGATGCCGTGTAAGGCCCCTGGGCTCGACGGATGGGATGTGCCTTTCCTGAAATCCCTCTCCATCGAGGAAGTGCACACCCTCGCAGACCTCTGGAGGGAGGTGGAGCTGGAGGGCGTTTTACCACACCAAGCCTCCTTTACCCAGTACGTCATGCTCCCTAAAAACGAGAAGGTGGAAAGGCCAATCGGCCTGATGTCCACCTTCCTGAAATTAGGCATCAAGTGCCGATGGGAGCTCGCTAGCTCCTGGATCGAGGCCAACCGGGCCTCTTTGTGGTGGGATTCGGCCCTGCCTTCCCGCAGCACCCACGATGCATCCCTGCGACGCGCGTTTCTGTACGAAGCGTGCCGGGTGGACAAGGTGCACCGTTGCACCATTTTCTTCGATTTGAGCACATTTTATGAACGCGTGAGCCACGAAAAGTTGTGTGAAGAAGCAGCCCAATGGGGCTTTCCGCCGCTTCTCCTCAACTAAGGGATGCAAGCCTATCGTGGCGGTCGCATCGTGACTGCCGACTCCGTCGCATCACCATGCGTTTTCGCAGCGCGAGGAATAGTAGCGGGTTGTCCGCTGGCTCCTCTCCTATCGAAAGAGACTGGTACGCCGTGGCGGCGTGCATTTTCGAGGAATCCCGTGTTTTTTCTCGAGTTTTAATAGATGGTTTTACTGCTGCGAAAGCTGTCTAGCTCCACTAAACTCAGGACCGAAAAGGACATGCACGCAATTCTTCATCTCTACCATTCGCCCCTAACACGCCGCATATCAAGATCAGGATAAACGGTTATAAGAACATTCGTTGCGGATATTATCTACATGCAGACCTAGCCCATACATATGTGTGTATGAATATAGGTATGTAATTATGTCAATATGTCAATGTGTATATGCAGACTGACATGTCGCATAGGAGTACATGTGTGCTCCTGCATGGATGCAACTATACATCCACATTTTCTGATTCTAACTCTGTACGAGCATGTAAAATCATACGATACATACATATATCTAAAGAGAGTAGGACCCATTACAGGCCCATATTTGTATGTGCATACTAATGTTGACTTGCAACTTCTTGTATATATCATGTCTTGCACTGGGGAATGAAATTGTGGCATAGGCTGCAGCATACCGCATCTGAAGTCGTGGGAAACGGGATATCTAAATTCCGACAGGTGTCAAGCTTTAAGGGGCTTTCCACCTTTGAAAGAGTTTTTGGGTTTGCCACCCGTCATTTCTTCAGTTCACTGAAGCATTTGATTGAAAGTGCAACATCTCCTAAGCTGCGTGTATTTGGGAAAACAGTGACCGATTTGAGGATCCAGTTGTGGTTCCGCCACTCGTCGAACTCCTCAGGGGCATTGGCCCATCACATCCTTGTCTGGCCTCGGTTTCGGCCAAATATCTTCCAGTAGAGTTTGGATGCTCTGGACACACATCATCCTTTTGGGTACTTGGGTTTGCTAGTCACCATATATCTTTATTGGATAAATGTCGCCCGTGATATGTGCCAAAATTTTCAGACTCTGGCCTTCTTTTTTCCGGTGTCCCTATTGTGATTTGCAGTTCTGGCAGGGAGCCACACCTTTTAGGGATTGGCTTTCGGTGTAATTGGGCATGTTTTGCAGTCGTTCTATTTAAAACCTCTTGTTCGCGATCATTCACCCAATTACGAGTAAATTACCTATCTCCGTGATGCACGGAAAGTCGTGTGTGTATGTATGTATGTATGTATATATTTAAACTCATCCGCCCATGATACCCTTCCAAGGCTCCAGTTTAGATTGAAAGTGTAACTGCATTAGTCTCCCCGGTTACATAGACAGGTACTCGCATGTACATCACATAAAATTCCTCGACATATATATATATATATAAAGACATGTATTTATACACACATATCTGTGTGTATGTATGCATGGGCTTCCAAAGTGCACGAACTTGCATGCGTATGGTATAGGTATGCATGAGCTTCCACAGTGCATCGTGTGTTTCTGTCTAAACGTATATTTGTGTATGTAGCTGTATATATGTACAGGTATGGAGGCCGTGCTTACGCACAGACTTGATATTCGCCATCCTTCACCCACCATGCCGCTGCGGGATTTGGGATAGGAGCCTGAGGCCGTCCATTTTCTTGTTTGAGCCTGTAGCTGCCTAAATGCCTACCCGTTGCATATACATATGTTTGCATGTATATTCCGGAAACAATGCACATGTTTCCGTGATACATATATATATATATATATGTACCCATGTATGTATATATAGTATACATATATGTATGTGTTTATAAGCTTTGGAAAGGCATGAGCATGTGGGTATGTACACATACACATCCATATGTAGGTGTGTATGTATGTCTGCATGTATATATCAAACCTATACACATATATCAACATGTATATACACATATATACATATATATATATGTAGGTATAAACTAACATCTGTCTACCAAGGTTGGCTTGTAGGTAAGCATCTATGTTCCACCCCAAATGTCACAAGTATGTTGTGGCTTGCAACTTATCTTTCATTGTCCGAGCTTGCGGATGAGGGCCCAACATTTTGTACGATGTTTTGGAATGTTGGAAGCCAAGCATGACTTTCAGTGTAGGGTTGTGGGTTCGCCACCCGTCATCTTCTTAGACGGTTTGGACCATCATAATTGAGGGTGTCGAGACCAGGTCACCATGAGTCGAGGTACAAGGACGTCATTCCCATCGTACTTTTTAACGTGTAGAATGTACTACCCATCATACTTTTGTCATGTATAAGTGTCATCCGTAAGTAATGTCACCGTTTTCAGGTGTGGGAGCCGCTTTCCCAGTGGTGGACAAGAATATCACGCGTAATCTTGTTCATGGAGGGATGTTTCATTTGATAGGATAGGATTGGTGGCACACTGGAAAGCTTGAGATGATCGCGTAGTGCGGGAACTGGAATGCCAAAGGCCGAAGGCCCCAGACATACCCTGCTTACCTCCGGATGTCCGTCCATAAGGTCCTGCCTGCGGGGGGGGGGGGGGGGGGGCCCAAAAAAAAAAAAAAAAAAAAAAAAAATACCAGAGAGCAGCCCACCAATTTTTTTTTTTTTTTTTTTTTTTTTTTTGCGCCCCCCCCCCCCCCCCCCGAGAGGCCTCCAGGCCTCCATGCCCACAGCCACACCTTAAGGCCGTGCCCTCATGCCCTCCACCTCCGGGATCTCTTTTGAGCGATTGTCCTGTACTTTATCTCTCGGGCAAGTATTCGGTCAAGTCAATGGTTTCGTAGAAACTCAAAGTAACAATTCACAACACGTCGTATTTGTATGCATCTAAAACAATGTGGTTGGAAGTGAAAAGCTTGCTAAGCTTGCCATCTGCGAACGCAGGTGAAAACATGAACACACGAAAATACACGCCGCCAGGGCGTACCATACTGTATCGAAACTATCGATAGGCAAGCCCATCAGGGCTGCTTGTACAGGCACCCTGGCGGACTTCGTAGGATGTTGGGTGGACGACGTCTCGGCCGATGTCGTTCATATCACCCTCTTCCGCCGTCTCCACAACGCGTTGGAGGCTGAGGGCAATGAGGTGTCTGCCTCAAAGACACATTTCCTGGCTAGCTCACCGGAGGCGGAACGCGCGCTCCACCGAAAACTGGGGAAGGACGACCCCCCGGTGCGCCAAACCACAAAGGATCTCGGCATGGAAACGGCAGCCGGGCGACGCCGCACTACCTTCCAATCGGCGGCGCTTGAAGGCCAACCGGCGATTCGCGAAGCTCCAGTCTCTCCGCTTGCCGGCCCTCAGGGTCCGATCCAGGCTTTTCTCCATGAGCGTCATGGCGTCGGGAAACTGGGGACAGGGGGTGTCGCCCAAGGTCATGCAGAGCCTCCGTCAGGTGTCTAGGAGGGTGCTGACCGGCAGTGTGGAGGTTGCGCTCGAACTTGGGGGCCCCAACAAAAGACCCGCGTACCTCCATCATCGCCCAGCACTGGGCGGCCCTCGGCAAAGTTTATGCGCGCTGCCGGACCGCGAGCAGCTGGAGCGCACGTGGCACTCCCTCTGGGCGCAGCTCCAGCGGAAGGACCGGTGGAAGGTCATATGCGGGCCGGTGGGCGCCATGATCGGATACCTGGTGGAACTGAGGGTCGAGGCCTCCTCCCCTCACCGTTGGCTCTTCCCGGCACACCTGTGTCCCGCCACGACGGCGGCGCCTGGACGTGGTGCTCCAAGGGGCAGCAGGGCCAGACACACTGCCAGCAGTGTGGGAAGAAGTGGCCCACCCCGCCGGCTCCGGCTCGACAGCAGCCCAGGAGCCCCCAGAAGCACCCTAAGTCTCCGTCCTCTTCCCCCTCTCCTCAGCGCGGCCCCGACCGCAAGGAAAGGCGCGAGGAAGAACGCCGCCTCAAACGTGCGGTCACGACCATCTGGGATCAAATCCCGGAAGAGGCACGATCGCGCCTCACACAAGCGGGATGGAAAGGACCTCCCAAGCAGAAGATGCGGTCGAGTCCCAGACCGACCCTCTCCTGAGCCTGCTCGTGCAGCGCCAGGATGAGTTGCCGGAGGATATCCGCACGGCGCTTGTGGAGGCGGGGGAGAAAAGGCCATGCAATCCAACAAGGATCTCACCAAGGCCAGCTCCATCCACAAGAAGATCAAGCTGCTCGAGAGCATAGAGGAGGCGAAGGAATCCCTCCGCCTGCAGCTGCAGGAGCTCCAGGAGACGACCGAGAAGATCCACGAGGTTGAGAACGCGGTGGAAAAGGCCAAGCTCGAGCTCACAAAGGCTGTGAACCGGGGTACAGGACGTGCCAGACACTCCTGAGCCAATGGATGTGGACGAACTGTTCACCATCCTTGGCCTGACCCTCTCTGACGAGCAGCAGGAGAAGCTGGCCGAGTACCGCGCCAAAGCCAAGAAAAGGCAAAGGCCTCCCGAGGTTGGTGCACCGCCGGGGTTGCCGGCTTTCCACCTTGGCTTGCAAGGCACACAGCCAACAGCCCAGCAGGGAGCCAACCCCCTGCCAGCCCCGGCCCAGCCGGTCAGCCCAAGGGGTCTGCGGGCGTCAGCGACGCCGCACTCCCCCGAAGAACGGCGAAAGCCATGCCGGCGAGGAGGAGAGCAACAAGCACAGCACAGAGTAGGGAGTGAGCCTCCAGGGCGGACTAGGGAGTGGAAGTGGTTTTCCCACTCCAACACCCGCCGACGAGGGAGGCCACAACACCCCTGATGATTTTGTTCAGCCGGCTCGTCGCAACCGCCAGTTTTGCAGACAACGATCTGGAGCCCTGCCCTCAGTGGATAACTGTGTTAGTGGCCCCAGGTTTTTTCTCTCACAATCTTGCGTGGCTTCGCCGCAGCAGAACAGGCGCCTCAGAGCAAAACCAGGGTCACCCAGAAAGGGCCCGAAAACGGCGCCCAGTTGCCTCGGTCACGCCCTCACCGCTCCAGCCCATTGCTGAGCAGCTCGCCTCAGCTTGCACTGAGGCAATGAGCCTCGAGGATGCCGCGAGGAGGCTATCGTGGCCTTCGGCGGCAGCCTCGCATACAGCCTCGGTTGGGACCTCCTTGATGGCGGGGTGGTTGGATCCCCCGCTAGCGGCCGCATTTGCCAACGACATCGCCGCTCAGGGAGCCATTTCCCCTGCCAACCCCATCCACATCACAAGCGCCAACGTGACCACCTGGAAAAGGGAACTGCTAACTTGGCACCCGGCCACGAAGGGAGTCCTTGTGCTGCAGGAGTTGCACCTCAATGACGCGGGCCTCACTCAGCTCCGCATCGAGGCTGCAAAGTGCCGCTTCCATCTCTTCACGCCGCCAAAGGGCGATCGTCCCTACCCCACTCGAGGTGGCATTGGCCTCTTGGTCCCCGCCAACATGCAGGGTCAAGCTTGTGGTGGCATGATCACGGAGGAAGGCTGCGGCTACGTGGCGGTCGCCCTCCCGCGCCTACGATGGACCCTCATGGTCGTCTGCGTGTACCTTCAAAGCGGAGCGGGAATCCACGCAGGGTGCAACCCAGAAGTCCTCGCGGCCCTCAGGCCGGCACTCCGCGATTTCCGCAACTGGATTGCGATTGGAGACTGGAACGCGCCTCCCTCCGAGTTTCAAGGCACCTCGTGGGCCGAGACTGTGCAACATGGTCTTGTGTCGTTGCCTCAGTTAGCCGGCTACCAAGGGGCCCTGCGGGATGAGATGGCTCCCGCCGACCCGGCTTTTGTTGCCCCCGATCTGGGGAAGATTGGGGCCCAACCTATCCGGTCAAATCCCCTGACCTGCCGTTTCGCGGGCATCACCGCCGGGATGGCGGCACGACATTTCACCAACGAAGGAGGGAGAGGCACCAACAACCCCCTCCAGCACAAGCCCCTCATGCAGCAAGACTGGTCCTACCCGTGGAGGGGCCACGTAGCTGCTTTCTGGAGTCGACTGGCCTCCTTTTGGGAGCACCCGAAGAAGCACCTCCGGAGAATTGAAACGTTGGTTGGCAACATGCCACCGGAGGCCGTGGAAGCGACCACCCTCCACCTCACAGAGCAAGGGATTGAGGCCTCCTCTCCCCAGGACTTCCTCTGTGCCCTCGGGGCGGCGGAGGATGGCCGACCGTCAACCCTTCAGCTCCGCGACGAGGAGCATCAACGGGCCCGGAAGGCTGAAACCGACGCGGTTGCCGAATGGCTCGTGTTGGGCACCCGGCGTGGCATGCGACCGCTTTTTCGCTGCCTAGCCAAAGCTGAAACCAACGTGGCGAGGCCTTTCACTGAAGTGACAGCAGAGTCTCGACCATATGAGCGACTCAAGTACTGGGCCACTCTGTGGCAAGCCCGGGGAAGTCCACCCCCTACTTCCCAGAGCTTCGCCAACGAGCCGTTGAGCAAGCCAGGCAGCTGCCCGCTGTCACGGGGCGACAGATGTATCGGTACATCCGCTCGATGCCGTGCAAGGCCCCCGGGCTCGACGGATGGGATGTGCCTTTCCTGAAATCCCTCTCCATCGAGGAAGTGCACACCCTCGCAGACCTCTGGACGGAGGTGGAGCTGGAGGGCGTGTTGCCACACCAAGCCGTACCTCGTGACGAGGAACGAGTTACGACTATGTGTGCTAGCTTACCTATTACTACTCGAAGCTATCGAAGGTAGCTTCGCTAGAAACGAAGTTTCGTTCGCTATCGTCGCTCGCAGGAGAGTTGCCTCTGACATGCGAAGACAGGATAGCTGTGACTTGGAATGGCTACGACGGTGTGTGACCGTGGCCATTCTGGATAAAGTCCCCCATCAGGGGGGGTAATTTTGAAGTAGCCATTTTGGCTCAAGTCCCCCATCAGGGGGGGTAATTTTGAAGTAGTGGGGGATAGAAGGGGAACTTGGCTATTTAGCCAAGCGAGAATGGCCTCCCCGCGCTCCCCTTCTGCTTCGCGGACGGCTAGCCCACAGTCTCCAGCTACTACGGTGATTCCGGCTAGTCCTGGAGGCGAGGAGCCAGGGAGTCCAACCGTCTTGCCCACGGCTGTGCCGGAAGAGCAGGGCGTTGGACCGGCTACCCCCTCCGGAGGGATAGGGAGCCCCATCGGACTTCCGTCCTTGCGGGATAGCGCTCTTGTGCAGAAGCGTGCGGTGCTGGATAGATGCCATGAGCATCTGGCGTCGCGGGGCTTCGGTGTGCTCGAGCTGGCTACCCTCAGCCTAGAGGACGCGGAGGATATTGGGCACCAAGTGGCCGAGGAGCTGGGCGTTGGCTACGACGAGTACATCGGCGACTCGATCTACCTGTGGATACAAGAGGCCCGGGAAGCTCGGGACCTGGTGGAGAGAACGTCGGGATACAGGGCGACTTCGCTAGCGTGGGTTAACCTCAGCAAGCGGCCGGCGATCGAAGGCATCGACCTTCAGGAAGATAGCGAGCCGGAGCCCCCGAAAGGGGATAGGCAGAAGCGCTTGGTCAACGAGGGCTCCCTGGCGCAGGCTAGGGAAGAAAGGCTACAAGCAACCTGGGCTATCAAGCTCAAGGAAGAGCTAGAATTGTGCGAGGCGCCGGTGCTGAAGAAGCTACAGGGGTGCCTGGACCCGGATAGAGCGGTGTTGGCGCTAGCGGGGAAAACCCGGGCTAGCACTCTCAAGCGCTACGTCTCGATACACGTGAGATGGCGGCTATGGCTACGGGAGGCTAAGAGTGGACGCCCCCCTGGGCTACCGGCCGACCTGGCCGACTACATCATGGCTAGGGGCGACGAGCCCTGCGGGCGAACGGTCCCCGAGGCGATCCTCAAGGCCATCAGCTGGATAGAGAGGGTCGCGGAATGGGCGACCGAGTCGAGAGCTACCTCAGGCAGGATAGCGTGGGCGATCAAGGATACGGTCGTCGAGAGGCTATCCTGGAAGGCGCCCTGGACGCGGCGAGCCCCCCGATATCCTGCGGCTATCCTGGCTAGGTGGGAGCGCCTGGTCCTGGATACAACTGTGGCCGTCGGCTGGAGAGCTTGGGCCTGGGCTAAGCTCCTAAAGGTTTGGGGCAGCTTGCGATGGTCGGACCTCCAGGCTATGGTCCCAAACGAACTGGCTATGGTGGAAGGTCGGCTATCCACCATCCTGCGACGGACGAAAACCACCGGGGCTAACAGGCGCATACGGGAGCTACCTGTATGCATCTCGGAGAGAGCCTACTTCGAGGACCCTGGCTGGCTACAGGCGGGCTTCGACCTGCTAAAGAACCACGCGGGCTACCAGCGGGACTATCTCATGCCCAGGCTAGGCGAGAGAGGCGCCCTGGAGAAGAAGATGGCTACCGACGCAGATGCGATGGTGGCAACAGCGGGGCTACTGGCTATGGTGGGGATCCCGGCGGTTGCCCGTGGCTACTGGTCGGAGCACAGTGAGAGAGCAGTGCTACCCACCGGGCTGAGCCTAAAGCCGATCCCGCCGGCAGATAGAGATATGCTAGGACGCTGGAAGCCCGAGGGCTCGGATACCTACATCCGCTCCTATGGCGGAAGGGTCGCCTACGCAGAGGCGGCTAGAGCTCGGGACCGGGAAGAGCAGCTAGATGAGAGGGAGATTGCTGGCGACCTTGGAGGCTGGCTTTTCCGGACCGGCAAGGCTAGCGAGCAGGAAGCTGAGAAGCTGTCTGGAGAGCTGCGACGAGAGTGGGCTAGCGAGCGCATCGTGGAGATGGTGGCTGGTCCGGGGATACCTGAAGAAGTCGTGGCGAGCGATCCTCCCGAAGATAGACCCGACTCCTCGGCTAGTGAGCCGGAGCTGGGACCGGAACCCAACCGGAACCGGCCGAGGCAGCTCCTTAAGAAGGCTAGGTGCACGAGCTATATCATAGTTGAGCTTCCAGGGAAGAAGTACAGGCTACACAAGGGGGGCCAGGCCGGGTGCTGGATGGGCCGCCGTAGGATATTTAAGAACTCCCAAGAGTTTTCGGCGAGGCCCGAACCCAACCAGTACACGCATGTCTGTAGGCTATGCTGGCCGAAAGGCCGAGGCGAAGAGTCCCCGTCTGGTGATAGCGACACCTCTCAGGCTAGCACCGGCGACCAGAAGCCGGAACAAAGAAGATTTCGGAGAGGTCCCAGCAGCAGAGCTGCAGGGAGTACCTCCGGGGATAATACCCCAGTTGCCGATAGCTCCGTTGCCGGCTATTCCGTTCGGCTGGGGACCGCCTTTTGCCTGAAGGGATAGAAACGCCGGGAAAGCAGCGGGGCTGGACAACGGGGGGATACGTCCGGGGGGCCTCTCGGGATATACTCTTTCCTTCCCATCTCTCCGGGGGCGGCGGGCCCAGGGGGAGAAAGAAGGGGAGAGAAGAGAGGAGAGAGAGAGGAGAGAATCACGTTGTTGCACTTGCTGTCTTGTCTGCTGGCTAGGACGTAGGCTGCGAGGTTCTTAAGCAGGCTAGGCTGCATGCGCACATGTCCGGCTGAGTGTGCACTTGTGGGCTAGGGCACGGCACAAATGCACTTGCTGCGGCTACTGTGGCTAGGGTGGAGTAACGGACCACCAGCTTTTCTGGAGAGCCCACGCTAGGTGGGCGAGCCTGCGTGCCCTCGGGCCGGATAGCGGCACATGGCTACTGCCCCCAGCTGGGCAGACCAGACTGAGTCGGCTAGCGTCCAGGCGCAACGGATAGAAGTGCTACGCCTCTTAGAGGACTGGCTAGAGACTGACCCGGCTAGCTTGGCCGAGCAGATATACGATCGGCTGAGTCTGGATAAGCAGCACGAGCTTCTCCAGCTTAAAGGCTAGAGACATGAGGCTAGCCGAGTGCCAGGAGGGAGCTAGCATACAGCCTGGCGGCCGGCTATCTGCTAGGCTACTCAAGTTCCAAGGAGCTAAGTCTTGGGACGATATCTCAGCAGAGGATAGAGAAGAATCGGCAGCTGGCCGGGCTACGACCACACCGACCAGGGGAGACCCTGGAGGAGGATAGCGTCACGGATAACGAGCTGGCAGGGGGAGGCCCCGGAGGCTACCTGGTCTAGCGCCAGGCCGCCACCCGAACGGCTAGACATGCTACACGAGATGATGGCTAAGCTCAAGGAGCTAGAGGCGGAGGTCCGCGGCACGGCTACCCCTGTTGCCAGGCAAGAGGAGCCCCATCCTGGGGCAGAGGAGGCCAGCACAGGGGATAGCACAGCGGCGAGGCCCAAGAAGCCGGCTAGGGACCCGCCGACGGTCCAAGAGTCCAAGGCTAAGAACAAGCTGCGGCAGGGGAGTGCAGCGGATAAAGAAGAAACGGCTACCACCCTGCCGTTCTCGGCTGGGCTAGACCCGGCCCAGGTCGTCAATCCGGGTCCGGGGCTACAGCAGGCTAGGGCAGCCGCGGCAGAGACCACGGCTACACCGCTAAGGGCGAGTACAGAGTACCCCGCCCAGGGCGAAAGCTTGAAGCAGTTTCTGGCTAGATGCATGCAGGGCTACCGTGGCCCGCCTTCGGACGTCCGGCTAGGATGGAGGAGGTCTTCCGGATAGGCAGGATAGACAGCAGCAGCGGCGGCCAGGCAAGGGCGAGCCGGGATACGATCCCTTCCCGCCCTTGAGGCCGCAGGCTAAAAGCACCACCAAAGGACGCGGTGGGGATAGCGACCGTGGCTACATCCACCCGGATAGCAGCCACCCGCTGGAGGAGCGGGCCGATACAACGAGGCCCAGTGGGAGGCTATGGCCGGAGACGGCCGGATAGCTCCGGAGAGGCCCGCGCTCCAGCAGGGAGCGGCGGTGAACATCAACCTGGATAGGCCCACCGAACGGCTACTTCGCGAAGAACCCGATGTGGTGCACCGGATAATGGCGCCCCCGCCAGTGGCTAGTCAAGCCAAGGGGCGACCACTCGGCCCGGATAGCGGCATGATCGATCAGACCTGGCTATATGTTGCTAGGGCCCAGTGGCCCCTGGGGAGCTATGAGAAGGGCGGTCGCCAGGATAGAAGGCTATCGCAGTTGTCGGATAGAGGCCGCGATGTCAGCGGCAAGGGGGCGATACACGACCCCAACTGGATATACAAGCTAGAGGATGAGGACTTCATCGCGGTTAGCACCCGGTCCGGCTACGCAAAAGAGCTAACAGAAGCGATCCCGGAACAGGGATGGATACTGTGCAGGCCCCAAGGGGCTACCCCTGGGGTAGGCCGATGGGAGCCTGCCGGGGCTATCTTCAGATGTATAGTGGTCTGTGATCACTGTCGGCTAGAGCAGTGCAACAAAAGGATGTGGTACTGCCTGGATACGCACGGGGATAGAGGCCATACGTGCAATAGCTGCCGGCCCCCGTCCGGCGGCCCGGCTAAGGGAGCTGGCAGGGGCCGAAAAGGCCCGGGCTAAAGCACGGTCGTATGGCTAGATCTCCCAGACTTGCGGCTAGTGACGAAAATAGCGGATAGTGTGTGGACCTCGCGCTTTCACTTCATGTCGGCTAGTGCCTCCGTTTGCCAGAAAGAAGAGAGTGCCAGGCTAGGTTTTCCCAGGATACGTGAAACCTCGGACGGGGGGGGGGGGTCGGCCTCTCGGGTCTCGGGGGGGGCACTCCCTCTTTCCCAACTCTCCGCGGGGGGGGGGGGCCCGGGGTCTCGGGTTGATACTCCTTCCTTCCCATCTCTCCGGCTAGGGGGGGGAAAGCCCTGCTGAACGACCACATGGCTAGAGCTTTTGATTTCAAGAACGACAGTAGCCGAAAGGTAGCTAGCCCGTTGGCGGGCTAAATCCAGAATGGCTTCACCGCCCGACCCAGCGGAGCTAGCGAAGGGCTCCACGGATTTTCGCTACCTTTTGACCCAGAATCGGGTCCCGGATACCTCCCAGGCTACCTTGTTCAAAGCCGGGATAGACACGATAGCGAAGTTTTCGGCGAGTTTCAAGGACGAAGCCGACCTCAAGTCGGTGCTAGCCAAGGACTTCTCGATAGAGCCAGAAAGCTCACTAACAAACAGGGCGCTAGCGGCTGCCTTCGTGGTTGCATGGAGAGCCGCGCAGGCCAGAACCCGCGAGCAGGCGGATAGAGAAGCGGCTAGCGAGGTCCGGGAATGGGCCAAGCCCATCCCCCAAACGGAATACATGGCTATGCGCCAGTCCTTCTCACAGAAGTTTGGCGAGCCCGAGGATAAGCATATTCCGGCTAAGGAATATATTGAGCGAAAGCTGCACGAGCTAGAGACGGGCGAGTTCAGGGCGGAGCCCCTGAACGAGGTGCTGTCCAGAGACGAGATAGACCCGGATGTGCTAGTTCCCCAGTGGGATAGCAAGGGCACCGCCCTCGTGCTCAAGAAGGCTACCTCGAAAGGGGCGATGCCATCCGGACCGGAGCAGCTACGGCTACGGCTAACAGTCATGCAAAATGCACTTCTCATGATAGGCCTCCAGCATCCAGGGCGAGCAGAACTCAAGGATATCGACTTCCAGCTCTTTGAGAAATACAAAGACTATCTGCTCGGCGACTTCTGCTATGGGCTACGGTCCAACGAGGCTAGCGGAAGTCTCGCTCCCCCGTGGACCCTGGTGCTATCCTACGAGAACGCTATCCGGAAACAGGCCTACAAGCAGATGGTCCTCAAGGGGATAGCCTTCGCGGACGCGCTAGTCCAGTCCTGGAAGGACGCGGCTACCAAGGAGCGGCACTTCACGACTCCGTTGTCCCTCTGTGCTAAAAGGCCGCAGCCCTGGAACTGGGATAGCACCAACACCCCGCCGGCTAAGCCCAACAAGAAGGGCAAGGGCAGAGGCAAGGGCAAGGACGGCAAGGATAGCAACAAGAAGGCTAAGACCGCCACCTTCCACCGCACCGAGGATGATAAGCCGATTTGTTTTCGGTTTAATTTGAAAGGTGGCTGCAAGAAGGGGGATAAGTGCCACTTCGTGCATGTCTGCACGAAGTGTCGGGGACCACATTCGGCTATCAACTGCCCCGGCGCGGCTACGCCGTCGACGTCGACAGCGGCCAACTGACTACCGGTGCCTGAGCCGGCTACTTCGGCTACACCTGCGGCGACACCTACACACCGGCGGCTACAGGCTCTCTACCTCTTCTCGGGAAGAGAAAGGCTAGGTAGCTTCCAAAGCCACCTCCGCCGGCTAGTCTCTTCCTACGGGCTCGATATTGATATCTCTTGTGTGGATCTGGCGAGGGGGCGAAGTACCTCCACAAAGTTCAATCGGGCCACTACGACATCGTGGCTATGTCTCCCCCGGTGGCGACGTTCTCTAGGGCGAGCTCGGCTAACCGTAAAGGTCCCCGGCCAGTCCGAAGCTTCGACGAGCCCAGAGGATTGGCTACACTCACGGCCAAGGAGAGAGACCGGGCTATTCTTGGCAACATTTTTGCTGATTTTTCTTTTGAAATAGCTAGTGCTGCGGTTTCCTCGGCTACCTTCTTCGTCCTGGAGCAGCCAGAAGACCTGGGGGCTATGCCGGCTGGCCCCCACAAAGGCCGGCGACCGGCCAGCATGTGGCAATGGGAGGCTCATGCACGGCTAGTTGGCCTCGGGCTACGTTCGGTGGCCCTGCACCTGGATAACTTCGGGGCACCCTCGGCGAAACCGACACGACTGCTACTGAAGACACCTCTGGAAATGCCGGCTACCGTGCACGAAGGCCTCCCCACTTTCGACAACGATGGCTACTATCTGGGCCCCTTGCCGAAGGCGGCTACTTCATCGACGCCGCAAAGCCCCATGCTGGCTAAGGAGACGCTTGGCGAGTGGCCCTCGAACTTCTGCCGATGGCTAGCACAGTTGGCCCTGGCAACCTGCACGGCTACTGCTCCGACTGCCTCCGGAGAGGGGGTACCGACTGTGCAGGATAAGGTGAGTTCCGGCGACCTCGACTATGTTACAAACCAACCAGAGGGCCCACGGCTACATGGTGGCACAACCCCCCGCCGATGCCATCAAAACGACGGGATAAAGGAGTTCCACGACGGTGGCGGGCTATGCTCTCCTGGGCGCTGGCCCCGACACTCTCGTGGACATGCCGCGGGCGAGTCCTGGGACTGGCTGAGGGCTAAGATCCGGGAGATGGTAACCAGGCGAGTGGGATCCGAGAACGAGCTGGAGAAGGAGGCCTTCCGAATGGCTATGGGAGGCGAGTCGGCCTGCAAGCTCGTCCGGGATAGCCAACTACACGAAGAGCTACTGCAACTCCTGCAAGTTTGGATAGAAGGTCAGGACCTCAGCGAACCTGGCCTACTGGATATTCCTCCTGGGCAGCCCCTTCGTCTACGGCTACTTCGTGCGATCCTCGAGGCGGCAGGCGACCCGGATAGGGACTTCCTCCGTCGGGCCGAGGAGGGACTCCCACTTGGGATATTGGAGGGGCTACCCAGAACACCGCACGTGTTCGAGGAGCAATCCTCCTGGAGGCTAGACAACGCCCCTTGGGAGCCGGCGCTAGCATGGGTTCCGAATTATTCCTCGGTTAGCGACCACAGGGATTTTGTGCGGGCTAAGTTCGACGAGGACGTCGAGGAAGGCCTCATGGAGAGGATGACCCTCGGCGAGTTCAAGGCGAGGTTCGGCGAGGACCGGGCTATCGCCTCCCTGGCCGTGATAGTCGAGGACGAGGAAAAGGACAAGAAGCGGATAATCCACGACGCGACCCACGGCGTCCGGGTTAACCACCGGATACGCTGCCGGGATAAGATCCGGGCGCCAGGGGCTAGAGAAAAGAAGCAAATCCTCCGAGAGCTGATACGCTGTGGCGAGATTGCCTTTTCGGTCGTGGGGGATATCTCGAAGGCCCACCGGAGATACAAACACCAGGCTAGCGAGCACGGCTTCATGGGCTGCCAGATAGACACCGAGGAGACGATCCCCGGGGACCCGGATAGCCAGATCGTCTACGTCAACAAAGTGGGCACGTTCGGACTCTCGCCGGCAAGCAACTGGTGGACCCGGATAGCCGCATGTGGGCTCGGGCAACCCATCATCTGTTGGGACCCGGCTATCCCATCGACCTCCTTCTATATGCCGATGACCTCGAGGCCCTGGGGATAGGAACGGAGGGGAGGAAGGGTATCCCGTTGAGCTACCTTTTCCTCTCTGTTCTGGGATATCCTTTCAAATGGGCGAAGACTCGTGGTGGCTATAGGGTGGAGTGGCTGGGAATGGAGACAGAGTACTCCTCCTACAGGCTAGGGATGTCCAAGAAGCGGGCGTCCTGGCTATCGGCGTGGCTAAACGACAAGGTGACCTTCGGCAAAGTCACGGCCAAGGAGATGCAGCAGGGGCTAGGTCGGCTAGGCTTTGCTGCGATAGCCTTGGATTGGCAGAGGCCCTTCTTGGGGCCGCTCCACGCGTGGAGCGCAGCCATTCAAGGGAAGTCCGGCTACCTCATCATCCCGACGATGCTCCGGGTGCTGATGCGGTGGCTAGCCGACAAGCTTGACCAAGGAGAGAGGCTACAGCGTCCCGTGACTCTCTACGCCGGGCTACCTCCACTGAGCTTTTTCACGGATGCTAAAGCTGAGTCCGATAGGGCCTGGATAGGTGGCTTCCTGGAGATTTCCGGAGGGAAGCCAGGTCCCTGGTTTTCCTTAGAAGTGGATAGGGCCTGGGCTCCGTGGGCCTTTGCCAAAGGCGACCCCAAGAAAGTGATAGCTGCGCTAGAACTGCTAGCGACCCTCGTGGGGATACGTCTCTGGGTCCCCGAGGGCGAGGATAGGAAGACCTCGCGAGTGGCCATCCGCGGCTATACGGATAACAAGTCCAATGAGGCACTTGTGAAGAACTTTGGCTCGACAGTTAGCTCCACGCGCTCCAAAGTGGGCAACGTCTCAGGGTAGAAGCGGCTAAAACTGTCGGTGTGTAGGAAGGTGCAGGCAATGGCTCCTTCCTCTGGTGGTGCGTCCACCTCTCGACTTCGACTTCAGCGACGACTAAGGGTCATGGAGACCCATCTACACCACGACGACGGCTCAAGACTACCCCTTTGGCCGTGGGCCTGCAGGCCCTCAGAACCATGGCGCTGGCAGGACCAGCCAGGTGAAGTCCTTTCCTTGGGGGAAAGGCGCAATCCAAAGAATCGACGCTGCTTGGGAAGCGGCAACCGGGGTGCATCCGAAGCGCTTGGTGGCGATGGTGATGCAAATGTGATGAAAGCCATCTCCTCTTTGGTAGGCTTCATAGTGGCTAGACGTGCTGCCAACTTGGCTGTTGCACGTATGGCTCAGCAACGCATGTTGGCCTTGGGTGTTGGTCCAAGCATGCCATGGTTTTGTGAGGGCGAGTTCGGTGTCCTGCTTGGGTTTGCAGATGTACCGGACCAAGCAATCAGCGCATGTGAGGCGGCGGCTTCCGACAGCGGCGGTGCAATCAGCGCATGCGAAGAAGCGGCTGCAGCAATCAGTGCTTGTGAAGTGGCGGCAGGCTGTGACAGCGACAATCCGCACGGTGGTGGCGAGGGAGCCACAGGTCAGCGGAACATCGATGCACCCTCTGCTACTGGCGGTGGCGGTGCAATCAGTGCAAGTGTCGGCTTTGAATGTCAGGGGGCTTATGCTTCTGTGTTAAACATTCTGCCAGGAACAGTAACACAGCTAGTGCAGTACAGTTAATGTACAGGAACAGCCGTCACGCACACGCGACGTGCAGGCTCGAGACCCCAGGACACACCGTGCCCAGGAACAAAAGTGTCCGACAGTCTTTGTGGGTAGGAACCCTTAGTGAAGCCCGTTCTTTAACATGGTAGCGGAGCTGCCTCCAGGAACCTCCTTGGCAGCGATGATGCTACTCGTAGCCATAGGAACCATGATGCTCGGCGCCATGGCAGTTTGCCTCGTTGCCGGATGGAAGCAGATGCGCGCAAATGAGCAGATCACCAAGAAGACAGAGACAGTGCTCAACATGCCCACGCTCAGGATCGCAGTCCGTTCAGGAACAAAGTACCACCGCAGAGGTTGTGGACACCTTCGCAACCACAACGTGACAGCAGGAAACGCGCGAGACTTTGACGCTTGCAGCGATTGCTACCCCGACCGAGTGTTGGTGGAAGAGAGAGAGAAAAGGAACATGAAGTGCTACGGTTTGGCAGCATGTATGGTGCTGCTGGTTGGTTTCGCACTGGGAAGCCTCGCAACTTTGTGCGGGATGATCTTGGTCCCAGGAGCAGGAAGTATAGCGGTGAGACCGTGGCAGGCCCTTGGCAACAACGTGGAGACCAAGGAAGAACTTGCCCTTGGAGACGCCTTACCCTCCAAGGATGCGAGCCGTGGGAGAAAGGAACTCACTTACGTGGAGAGCGACGAGAGTGAGCTCATGGCAGTGTGGTCGAGCAGAAGGAAGCCCAATACGCACCGGAACCGCTACAGGAACTACGACGTGTACGGCGAGTACTACCAGCAAGGCTACAACGAGTGCAGCGTGAACCCCGACGGCACCAACGTGAACACGATCAGGAACACGAACGCGTACACGATTAAGGACTATGTGGAGATAGGAAAAGTCATGGTACCGTACGCTTTGTTGTGCATGAACCAAGTGATGAACGAGCTCTACAGCGTCGTTAGCGTGACCGGCGAGTACTACACGGAAGAGAACAGGAACGGCAACCAGAACACCGAGAACCAGGAGAGTGAGAGCCTTGAGTCAGGCTACGCCCCTAGGTACCTAGTAAAACAACAGCGAGAAGTACTGAGGAAAGTTGTACAGGAACATGTTCACAGTTTCGTAGAAAAGCTAGCAACCGTAGGAAAGAAGTTTCACGACGTCGTGCATGTGATAGTTCAGGAAGTCATTTCCAACAGAGTTGTATTTCAAGGAATTCGCATAGCAGTGTTCTTAGGAACCCCAATGGGACTGATTACTTGGATCACCCTGTCGTACTATTCTAGTGTGTTTTTCGCAAGAGCAAGCAACCGCTCAAAGCACCAAAGGAAGACAAGAGGAGAAAGGAGAGCACAAGCAGTGTGCAGGAAACAGTGCAAGTCGCTACTTTTAGCAGCACTAGTGTACAGCAACCTTGAAACAGCAAAAGGAATGGAGGATGCATTGAAGGCACTTGCCGAGATCAATGCACAGACCTTACAAGGAATACAAACACTAGCAGAGGAGATCAGGAACTCAGCAGCTTCAGGAAGTCAGAGAGAAGCAGGACTTACACAAGCATTCCAGGAAACCCTGACAGCAGTTCAGGAACAGCAGAAGACAGCGCAAACAGCGTTGGCAGACGCTCACACAAACGCAGCAACGACACTTGAGGAGATAGGAGCATCCCTGGAGAAAGCAGTAAAGGAACAAAGAAAGCCTGGAGAAGTGGAGTTGCACAAGCTGATTAAAAGCCCCGAAGCATTTTCCCCAGGAACATGGCAAGAAGAGAAGAGTGGATGGACAGAGTTCAGGAACAGGATGCGGATCTGGCTTGGAGCAGTGGATTCCAACATGGTGAAGATCATGGACATCGCAGAAAGGAACCTAAAAGATGATAAGCAAGTGAAGATGGCCGAGATGTCTACAGAAGCAAAGGAAACCAGCAGACGCCTGTACAGTGTTCTTTGTTCGTACACTAAAGGAAGGCCGTATCGAGTTGTAAAGCATGTAGCTGAGGAGAACGGTATGGAAGCTTACCGTATGCTACTCAAGGAATATCAACCAACGAATCGTGCGAGATCGTTGGAGTTGTTTCACAACATTCTCAACTACAAATTCGCTCACAACAAAGGAATTGCTGAGAATATCCTCGAATATGAGGAACACATCGAGAAGTACGAGAAGGCTACTGGAGAAAAGGTACAGGAGAATTTGAAAGTATCTACTCTTATTCAAGGTATGAAACCTGACGTGAAAAGGCACTTGTTGCTCAACATGGATGAGAAGACACAGTACAATACTCTTCGTCAGTACCTTGTGAACTATGAGTCAACCGAGCGTTGGACTAACTCTTTAGCAGCCCAGCAAGGAACACCTCACCGAACCACAACAGACTTGATCGACAAAGGTGATGACCATGGTGGTCTTGCAGCAATGGATATCAACCAAGCATGGTACAAAGGAAAGAAAGGCTATGGCAAAGGTTATGTTCACCATAAAGGCAAAGGTAAAGGAAAAGGCAAGAAAGGTGGAAAGGACTTCGGAAAAGGTTTCGGCTTTGACAGCAAAGGCAAAGGTAAAGGTAAAGGTTTCGGAGGTTTTGGCAAAGGCAGAGGTCGAGGCAACTGGAAAGGCCGAGGTAGAGGTTTCAGAGGTTACAAAGGAAAAGGCAAAGGTCGAGGAAGAGGTTTCTTCAGACACAAAGGAAAAGGTAAAGGCAAAGCCCAAGCAGCTACAGGAGTTTGTCACTACTGTCACAAGTATGGACATTTCGAAGCACAGTGTAGACAGAAAATGCGTGACATGGGCTATCAGGCCAGGAACGTTGACCTTGAAAACCAGAGCGAGCAAGCGAGCACTACAGGTACTTCTACTCAGGCCCCTTCGTCAGCCAACAAGACCTCAACAATCCAAGCAAGCCAAGGAACCCAAAGACCAGTGATTAGGATGGTCTCCATGTACCACATGGGAGACGAGCCCACAAGCTTTCCGGAGGAATTCGCACTGAGTGAGAACTCTGAAGAGATAGAGATTGAGTACTTCGGAAGAGTTTTGCGGGTTGTTGGTGAAGAAGTTCAGGAAGAGAGGAGTGAGACAGAAGAGTTTTGGATTGGTGATGAAGATGATGAGTTTCAGGACTGTGATGAGGTGAGTGATGATGCATGGTTGCAATGGCATCTAGCAGGAACCCCTATAGGAACTCAGGATCGTGGATACTACTTTGAGTGTCCCAATGGATGTCATGAAACACCGTAGCACCCAAACATGCAGGAATGTGAGAACGGATGTCACCATCCTCCTAGAAGGAACAGAGTGGAGAGAACAACACCCTCAAGGACCATCACCAGGTTTGCGCGTGCAGCAAGGAACGCGAGAACTCGAGAAATTGAGGTCGTGCTAGATTCAGGAGCCGACATTTCGTTGGCACCGATGTGGATGAAGAAGTATGGAAGAAAGGCACCCAACACTACCAAGGTAGTTTTGCGAGATGCACAAGGATCTCGGATTAAGGTTTCAGACCAAAGGATCATTGAGGTTGAGTTTCGGGATGTTCAAGGAAACATTGTGAAGGTTGAAGAAGTGTTCTTGATTTCATCGGTTGTGCACCCTCTTTTGGCAGTAGGTAAACTGTTGAAGAAAGGCTGGGAGTTCAGAGATGGAACAGCAACAGGCACTTTCCTAACAGAAGGAACAACCAAGATCGCAGTGAACTACAACAACAACTCACTTACAACAAAAGCCTTTGTGAGAGCAGTCAACTGGGAAGCAGAAGCAAAACCTATCCCTATGTACTTGTGCGAGAACTTGAAGGAACTCATTGAAGAACAGCGTGTAGGTTGGACCAACTGGCGAGACCCTTACCAAGTCCACTTCAGCCTAGGAACCTCAGAACACGTTGATACTTACTTGATGTTTCCACCAGGAAAGTTCGCATATCGAGCAGTGCTTATTGAGGATGATGATCAGTGGTATCTGTTGCATCACAGCATCATGTTTGAGGAACTTGAGGAACCGTTTGGAACAATCTTCGATGGCAGCAAAGAGTACCGCACACTTACGCTAGTATCGCTCAAGGAATTTCCACTGAACCTCATAGGCACCCCCAAGGAAGATGAGGATCGAAAGATGTTTGAAGAGTACACTGAGGATGCATGGTCAATCAGCATGGATGGCACTACACTCACGAGGTACCACAACTCGTTGAGGAAGACTTTGTTCAATCCTCGAGATACCAATGACATTCCAGTAGACATTGGAAACCTCAAACCAGACAGGTACACGTATGGAGAAGAACCGGTCAATAAGGATTTCTTTGAGGATGACAAGTTCTGGACTTTGGATGAGCCTCACAGAGACCCAGAACCACTAGGAGGTTTATCCTGGACAGGACGCAGTGTATTCGAACTCATTGAACCAGTGAACCCCAAGGCCAGAAGACCAAAACAGAAGGTTCACCAACTGGACACGATTCCAGAACAGGAAGAAGAACAGGAAGAGACCTCAGAGGCCCAGGCACCAGCACACAGGCATGAACTTGCAGGAGAGTTGTCTTTTACATTCAACGGTCATGAGTACAATCAGCAGAACAGCCTCAAGGCCCTGAGAGAGTTGTGCAAGGAACTAGGAGTCTCAAAAGCTGGCTCTAAGCAAGAGATTCTTAGAAGGCTCAGTAGATCCATCATGGAAGCAGAAAGGCACATGGAACTTGTTTCAGGCCAGAAGAAGTACAAAGAGTTTCTAGAAGCTGAACCTCTGAAGGTACCCAAACAGCCAAAGCCGGAGGAAGTCGCAGTGCATAATCTCACACACTTACCTTATGCATCGTGGTGTCCGACGTGTGTAGCATGCAAAGGAAAAGAGTCTCCACACCTTCGTGAGAACCCAGAGAAGGAAAGATCTTCAAGACCAACTTTCTGTATGGATTTCTGTTTTACAGGAACAAGTCATGATGAGGCACCAGCGGCAGTTAGTCTTGTGTGTGTTGATTCTTGGAGTAGGAACATGGTCTGTATCCCGACAGCATCTAAAGGAAAAGATCTGGTAGAGCACCTTTGCGAAGGAGTGACCTACTTGAGTACTCAGCTTGGATATGGAACCATCAACTTGAAGGCAGACAATGAAGGAACAATGATGAAGCTGAAGCAGGTCATCCAGAAGCAGCGAGCAGCTTTAGGTCTAGGAACAGTCTTGCAGGACGCAGTCAGTGGCCAGAAGGAAACCAACGGCATGGCAGAGAGAGCAATTCAAACCATTAGGAGACAAGGAACAACCCTGATTAGGCACCTTGAACACAGAACAGGAACATATATTGCTCATACTCATCCAATCTTCAGTTGGGCTTTCAGGCACTCGGCATGGACCTTGAACAGGTACCACCGCCATTCCTCCACAGGAATGACTCCGTATGAGTTTATGGCAGGAAGGCCTTACGAGGGCCAACTCGCCGAATTTGGCGAATCACTTTTGGTTTTGACCAATCGTTCAGGAACACGTGCCAATAGGAAAGGTGACCCTATTTGGTTGAGAGGAGTGTTTTTAGGAAAAACAGACAACAACCTCTTCATTACGTGGCACATGGACGGCATCAAGACAAGCCGTAGCGCAAAACGTTGCGTGGAACACTTCGACGTGAAAGGAATAAGTAGCGTAGGAATTCACACTTGGGAAGTGAAGCACACTACATTGGCAACAAGGAACATTCCCAGGAAGAATATCCCAGGACCAATTGCAGAGGCGCCACCTGTCATGGATGGAGCAGCTCAGGAACAGTCGGTCGAGGACTCGGCACCTTCCGCACCTTCAGGACCGATCGCAGGACCGATTGTCATCCAAGGCGGGGACTCTGCAGGGAAGTCAGGACCTACTAGGACAACCTACCTAGAGAGCAAAGCGAAGCAGGCACAGAGCAAGAGAAAAGCAGAAGAAGAACTTGAGCAGGAATACGACCAAAACAAACACGACGAAGCAGCTTCAGACCCAACGTCTTCTAGTAGCAGCAGTAAGGAAATGGACGCAGCCTCAGAAGAAGAACTCATCCCAGACAGCGCAATGGCAAGTGAGCTTCTTTCAGCTAGAGGACCAGCACCTCTTAGGAAAATGGAATTTGATGATGTAGGAACAGGTTCCAAGATCCCGAAGATTGATTCTCCGAAGAAGAAGTACCCTCCGTTCAACGTAGGAAGAGTATTTGAGCACAATGATGAAGAACTACCTGAAGCAGAACCAGGTACAGAGGACATTTTCTGGGAAGATTCATATTCGGACATTGGCGATTCCGATGAGGAACAAGACATCTTCAAGAGCGAAGATTCTGGACCTCCAGAAGTTGCAGAAGCCCAGTTGCAGGAACTGGATCGTGAGGCAATGCTCACAGAGATCAACAGACTCACCGAGATGAAGGCACTGGCAAGGAAACCCTTGCAAGAACTCGAGAGAGAAGAGGAGAGAGAGACAGAAGAAGAAGAGAGCAACCAAGGAACAAAGTGGTTGACGACGAAATTCGTCTTCGATTGGCGATTCAGGAACGGCCGATGGATGCGGAGAGCTAGGTTAGTAGCGAGAGAGTTCAAAGGAGCAGAAGTAAGGAACGACACGTTCAGCCCAGCGACGAGCGCATCGTTGGTGAGACTTATCCCGATCTTAGGATTACAACAGGAACATTCCCTGTACTCCATCGATGTCAAGGACGCATTCTTGCAGGTCCCACAAAGGACGCGATGTGCATGTCAATTCCCGAAGGAATATGTGGATCTGTTTGGCGACCAGGACCCTAGTTGTAGGAACGAAGGTTTGTTACTGCTTAGAGTACTTCCAGGACAGCGAGATGCAGCACTACTATGGAGTGATCATTTTGCAGGAACCCTCAAAGAGCAGAACTTTGATAGGAGCAAAGCTTGCCCTACTTTGTTTCGTGACGACAGGAACAGCATACTTGTTGTGCATGTAGATGACATTCAGGCAGCAGGGAAAACAAGGCACCTAGAGCCCAAGCTAGGAAAGCTAGGAGAAACCTACGAGCTAAAGGTTGAAGGCCCCTTCTTGACAGAGCAGGAACTTGAGGTAGGAGAGTCACACCAGACAATCCGATTCCTTAAAAGGAAATTCAGCTACCACAATCACGAGCTCCACATCACGAGTGACCCGAAGTATCTTGTGAAGCTTAAGGAAGAACTGAAGCTTACCAGCAAAGCCTCAAAGCCAACTCCGTGCACCCAAGAGTCGCAGGAACAGGACAACACTCAGACCTTGAACCAGGAACAAGCAGCATCGTTCAGGAAAAGCGTTGGCATACTCTTGTATGTCAGTCAGGACCGCCCTGACGTGCAGTTTGCCGTGAGAGGTTTGGCCTCCAAGATGTCGGAACCAACACATGGTTCTTGGAAACACTTAGTCCATCTAGTGCAGTACATGTCGAGAACTGAAGGATACCATTTAGTGTACAGGAAAACGCCTAGAGGACTCAGTAATCTCCATGAATCCATCAGGAATGGTAACTACGACTTTACAGGAATAAGGCCCAAGGAACACCACCTTTTGGAAGTCTTCAGCGATTCAGATTGGGCAGGAAAGAAGGACACAAGGCGCTCAACATCTTCAGGAATTGTTTGCCTAGACGGTCAGTGCATTTACTCCTTTTCTAGGAACCAGAAGTCGGTTAGCTTGAGCAGTGGTGAAGCAGAGTACTACGCAGGAGCGTCAGCAGCGTCAGATTCTATATTGTTGAAGGAAGCAGTAGAATTCTTGACCAGGAAACAATGCAAGGTACACTTGTACATGGATTCTTCTGCAGCTAGAGGAATTATTACAAGGCAAGGTGTAGGAAGAGTCAAGCATTTGCAGATCAGGACCCTTTTTCTTCAAGACCTCCACAAAGAAGGAACAATTAGTGTTCACCCAGTAGGAACCAAGGAAAACACAGCCGACATAGGTACCAAGCCCCTTTCAGCGAAAAGGATCAGACTGTTGTTGCACTGGTTAGGTTTTCAAACCAGCGAGAACGAACCAGTAGGCAGAGAAGAGCTCAAGGAACACAAGGCCCAAACACAAGCTAAAGCAGTTGTAAGAATGATCAAGAGCCCAGGAACTTTGTCTTTTGCAGCTTTGTTGTTTGCAGGAATTTCAGGTATTTCAGACAGTCTTCAGATTCAGAGTTTCAAGGAACAGTGTCTTGAGAGTTGTTTTCAGGAAGAAGAGTTTCAGCCAGACTTTCAGGAACATGTTTTCTGTTGTGCAAGTGCATGTGAGCAGGACGGCATGTGCAGTGACATGAGTGCATGTGAGCTAGGAACGTCTGCAGGAACAGCTCATGGAACAACATGTTGTGAGATGCTTTCGCAGCTCAAGGAACTCTGCGGAACACTCGCGGAACGCTCAGGTATCCAGGAACTAGTTCGCCCGGTAGCAGAAGGTCAAGGAAACCTTCCAGGAACCTTAGCAGCCATGGAAGCAAGCGCGAGTTCGAGCAAAAGCACCGAAGAAGTGTTCAAGGAACTTTCTACCTTGAGAGAGGCGGCAACCGCCTTAAGGAACGCTTCAGAAGAAAGGAACTTGATCGCGGAGTCGATCAGGAAGAACACAGAGGAAGCTGCGCGTTTGCGCAAAAGCCAGGAACACGTGGCTGGTTGTGTAGAGTCCTTGACAGGACAAATCTACGACGTCAAGCACCAGGTTCAGGAAATGGCCGAACAGAACGACAGAGACCGGCAACAGGTCAAGGAACACATGGCCTTCGTCCTAGGCACATGTGACGCCGTAAAGGAACAGCTGAACCAGATGATGCAGGACTTCTACGAGCAGCAAGAGGAACAAGAAGAAGAGGAAGAAGACGAAGAAGAGCAAAGGAAAAGAGAAGCCAAGGACCGAGAACTAGAAGGTGAACTACGTCGTGAAGGACACGGACAAGGAACAGCACCGTCGAGAGCTACGTCACCTACGTCCCAGGAAAGGAAGGAATATTCGGACCGAGGCTACTTCGAGGGCATCCAGGAACGAGAGCAGGACAACGAGAACGAGAACGAGGCCTACGTCAGCAGCTACGTTGGAGGAGAAGATCCCGGGGAGTACCCCGATGAAGGAACAGCAGCAGCAGCAGAGGAAGAAGAAAGTGAGGAAGCAAAGGAAGAGAGAAGGAAGAAGAAGATCGCGGAGATCAACGCCAAAAGCAAGCAAAGGCTCAAGGAAAAGGAAGAGGAGAAGAAGCTTTTTCCGTACCCCTACGACTACGCCAGCGAATGGAAGGAATACTCCGAGAACGGCGAGATCTACAGGCAACACAGAGTTACAGGAGAAAAGCAGTGGGTCGACAAGGACTACACGTACAAGCACGAGAAGGGAACAAAAGGAAAGAAGGAAGGAAAAGGAAAAGGAAAGCCAAAGGCAAGAGCAGAAAGCACAGGATTTCGACCTCGAGATGAAGATGATCGCAAATACTGGGCAGAACAGGACAGGATCTCAAAGGAACAAAGAGAAGCAAAAGCAAAAGCAGAAGAGGAGAAGAAGGCAAAAGAGGAGCAGATTGCCAAAGCAAGGTTGATTTTGGAAGCGGCAGCAGACGAGCAGGAGAAGAGAGACAAGGAAGCAGCAAGGCAGGAAGCAGCCGCAGCCGCCGAGAGAAGGCGAGAGGTAGAAGCAGCAGCCAAAGCCAAAGCAGAGAGAGAAGCAAAGGAAAAGGAGGAGACCGAAGCGGCAGCAGCAAAGGAGGAAGAAGAGAAAGCAGCAGCCGCAGCAGCCAAAGAGGAAAAGGAAAGAAAGGAGCAGGAAAAGAAAAGAAAGGAGAAGGAAGCCAGGAAGAAAAGAGAGGAAGATCAAAAGGCAGCGTCAGCGTACATTGCCAAGAAGGAAGCAGAAAAGAAGGCAGCAGCAACAACAGCAACAGGATCAGGTGAAGCAGACAGGATCCAGAAGCTTGAAGAAATGATGAAGGAGATGATGAAGGAACGCAAAGAGGATAAAGAAAGGATTGCAAGCCTTACACAGGAGCTTGAGAGCAGAGGATCAGCAGCCGGGTCGCAGGCACCCACAGAACCTGACACAACACCAGCAAAGGAAGAGGAAAAGCCAGGAGGAAAAGGAACAGGAAAAGCAACAGGAAAGGAGCCACCGAACGTCACACAGCACAAGCAGAAGGAAGAAGACAAGGACGACCCAGAACTGTCCGCCAAAGGACCAGTGAACGAAGCATCGTTCATGAAAGGAAAAGGAAAAGGAGAGTTTGAAGGAAACTGGTTTGCAGTCTACAGTTTCCAGAACAGGAAATACCAGTGGAAGTGGAACGAAGCCAAGGCACAGTGGTACTGGTATTCAGGATCAAAGGAAACAGGTTGGAAAGCAGCGTCAAAGGACAAGCAAGGAAAAGAGAAGTGCAAAGCGCAAGCAAAGATGAAAGAAGAGTGGCTAAAGGAACAGCTTCAAGACCAAGAGGAAGCTAAAGACAGTGAAGAGGAAGGCAAAGTGAACTTCCAGTGAAGCAAAGGAACCGCGAGCAGTACTGAGGCCAGAGAGCCGAGGAAAGAAGCAGCAGGACACAGGAACCGTGGCACAGCCCTTTTTGTTTCTGTGGTGATCTAGGTAAAGTGCAGGAACGTCTTTTGTACAGTCGAGCAA
This sequence comes from Symbiodinium sp. CCMP2592, assembly GCA_905221615.1. Lineage (NCBI taxonomy): Eukaryota > Dinophyceae > Suessiales > Symbiodiniaceae > Symbiodinium > Symbiodinium sp. CCMP2592. The sequence continues at coordinate 31,824 of CAJNDT010000079.1, forward strand.
CCTTGGAGAGGATTGCGAGTGAACGTGCGCATACGTTTGCGATGAGGAACAGTGTTTGTTTTGCAAGTGAAAAGGAACTGCAGCGTGTTTACTGTTTGTCAAGGAAAAGTCGGAGTCACCTCAGTCGAGGAACTTTCGCTAACTCCGAAGGCGGGGTGTTAAACATTCTGCCAGGAACAGTAACACAGCTAGTGCAGTACAGTTAATGTACAGGAACAGCCGTCACGCACACGCGACGTGCAGGCTCGAGACCCCAGGACACACCGTGCCCAGGAACAAAAGTGTCCGACAGTCTTTGTGGGTAGGAACCCTTAGTGAAGCCCGTTCTTTAACATTCTGGCACCTGTCAGGTCGATGAGTTTCCTACTTTCGCAGAGGACGATTGCTGTGACTTCAACATTGCCGAGATCGTGCACAGTGAGCAGCTTAGGGTTGGCTCCCCAAGCGGGCTCCCCCAAGAGCTCGAAACAAGATCCGCTCAAGGACCAAAATGCAGTTGTGACGGGCCCCTCCCTAAACCCGAAAGAAGACCCGCTGAAGGGCAAAAACATCCAGTAGTGTTTTATTCCGTCCCGCTTTGTGCCTCCATCTGGGCCGATCAGCGCGGTGATGGAGCAATCAGCGCAAGTGAGGCGGCGGCTGCTGCAATCAGCGCTTGTGGCGAGGCGACAAGGGGCGATGGAGCCACCACAGCTGAGGGTGGCAATGTTGCCACTGGTGCTTGTGGCGCTCTCGTCGGCAAAGGTGCTGGCAACTGCGGAGCCAATGGTGCCGGAGAGTGTGCTGCCTGCCGTGGCGTTTGTGCGTCAGGTGACTGCCAAGATGCTGCCGCAGTCAATGTTGGCGACCTAAAAATCAACAGGCTGCAGCTGTCTTCGAGGGCGACGACGGCATTTCCAGGACCGATCGTTGCCGAGCGAGCTGCGGGCGCAATCTGTGCATGTGAGGCTGCTGAGGTCCGTGATGGGGGCGGCGGCAGCGCAGCCTGTGAGTGCTTTAGGTGTTGCTCCCCAAACGGGCTTACCCTAAAGCTCGAAACAAGATCCGCTCAAGGACTAAGAAGCAGTTGTGACGGGCCGTCCCCAGAGCTCGAAAAAAGACCCGCTGAAGGGCAAAGATCTCACATTGTGAGCTCCTCTACCCCTCTATGTAGCCCTAGCTGGGCTCCCCTGGTCCACCCTGCCTCGCAGTGCCTACGCCATGGAATCGCCGAGGATGGGTTGGTGATGAACTTGACGTGCGAGTTGGCTGGACGACGTGGTGGCAGCACCTTGCTGGACGACTGCGACTGCGGCGACGACTGCCAAATGCCTGCCTTTCCCTCTCCCCCTAGGATAGGGTTTAGTCCCTCTCTCCCTTTGGGGTTACCCGTGTGCCTGTCTGCTCTGTGCTCCGACCGTGCTGGGGCCGAGCAGCTGCAAGAAGTGCCAAGTTGTGCATTTGAGACCGTGCATGCTCTTGAGTGTCAGGGCCTTTTAGCTTGTCAAGGATCAGCAGCGACCGTCACGAACGACCTTCCAAAAGGGCCGCACACTCTGGCTGCTTGTTGCAATGGTGGGTCGAGTGTACCGAAAGGTGCGGGGATATCCCCAGCCAATGCAAGTGCCAGCAGGAGCGCCAAATCTGCACAGTGTGTTACTGTTGCCCCGGTTAAGGGGCACTTCATTTGTGAGACTTTCGAAAACGGGCTGCACACTCTCGCTGCCTGTTATGCTCAGAGGTCATACGTGCCGAAAGGTGCTAGCATATCCTCAGATGCTGCAGGTGCCGGTAGGAGCGCCGACAAAGCTTGCAAAAATCCTTGGCAATGTGCTGCCTTTGGTGAAGGACCGATCCTTCGCAGCGATGGTGGTGCAGGCTGGCCGAAAGGCCCGAGTAAATCCCCTGAGGCTGCCAGAGGTCTGGTGCAGTGCCCGAAATTTCTTGACGACCCAGGACTTAGGCTGCACACCCATGCTTCTTACCCCACCGGTGGTCAAGGTTGGCCGAAAGGCCAGAGAACATCCCCGGTCGGGGCTGAAAATTGCAGGAGCGCCTTTCATGTTGCAAGTGGGGCAGCTGCGTGCTTCACAACCTGCCCTGGTCTGCTAGGTGAACATCTCTATGCGGACACATCGTGCATCGCGACTGCCGGCGACCTTTCGAGTCAGGCAAGAGGTGCCCAGCCCGTGAGCTTTTCTTCGCAGGGCACGTCTTCCACAAGTGAGGTCTGGGGTTCTTGGGGGCTGGGTTGTGTGGGCCTCTTTGATTGCTTTGCATGCCTCAGTGCCCTCAGCCGCAATTTCAATTACTTGAATGCAGCAAGAATTGGGGAAGCCTCCAATCCCGGCCCTGGCCCCAAAGTTCCGTCAGGACTCCATGCTTTTATCCAGCAAGCGGTGCAAAAAGCCATCCAAGAAGCCATTGCGAGTTTCGACCTCAGCGCTCTATTAGGAAACCTGCCGGCAGCCCCCAATGGGCCGGCCCAAGCTCCGACTCACGCTAAGGCCCTCAAACGCAGGAAGGCCCGGCTCAAAAAAGCTGCGGCTAAGCTAGCAAGGGCAGCCGGGTCGCAGGGCCACGGCGAGCGACCCACCATCCCTAACCCAGAGGCCCCTAAGTTGCCCAGCCAGCCTGACGCAAAAGGCAAGGGTAAACACAAAGGTGCCAAAGGTCACAATGCAAAGGACACCGGTAAAGGTGTGCCTGCCTCGGCCCCGAGTGCCGGCAAAGGTAAAGGTGAGGTCGCCGCCTCGGCCCCGCACGAGGGCAAAGGCAAAAGTGCAGGCAAAGGCGTGGGCGGAACACAGCCCGATGTAGGCTGGACTACGGTCACGCGAAAGCCCAGGCCCGACCCTGCTAAGGAGTTTCGCTTGAGGGCGCAGGATTGGGATCATCCCTTGCTTGACCCAGCTCACCTTGCCGATAAGCTCGAAAAACTTCCTGCCAACGAGGTTCTTAAAGGCATTGTGCTCTGTGCCAAGGAGCGCTCAGCACTTTTTGAGGCTATGGCAAAAGGCTGCTCCAAGCAGTATTCTTTGAAGTTTGTTGTCTTGAACCCGGAAGGCCCTGACCGAGTGCCAGGACTTGTCGAGGATCAGCTTCAATTTCGCAAGGCCAGTTCATGGTTCATTCGCTCCGACACGGCCCACCCTATCCCAGGCCTCAAGGGCTCGGGGGCCACACAGAAGGTGACCAAGCGACCTTCCGCAGTTCTGCATGTTCGCCTCCCCCGACCTTTTACGGTTGAGGACACGTGGGCTATGATGCTCAAACAGCCGGCGCAACACATGATGAAGTGGCTGAGTGGCAATCATCTTAACGCCTTGGACACGTGGGCATGGAAGGAAGAAAAAGTTGGCAAAAGCAGCCAGTTGTATGGGCTGTTGAGAGTCAACGAACCAGATGTGTCCTCCGTCCTTGCCATTTCGGGGCGTGACGGCTTTTTCTTTGAGCAGGCCAGGTCGGCAGGGGCAGAACCCAAGATTTTGACTAAAATCACCTGGGTTGAGCAAAACAAAGGCGAGAGTGCCGGCGACTACTTGACACGCATCCGCCGCACAGCGGGAGATCTCGGATTGGCGCACAGGGCCGGGCGGCTTGGACACGTGGCCCCGCGGCTCAGCACTGAGGCTGTGGAGAAGGTGTGGTCGGTACCGTGGGTCCCCTCGGACTGGCATGCTGACCAGGTTGCCACCGTATTGAAGACCGCCTTCGATGATATCACCATGCTCCGCCAGCTGCGTAAGAAAAACTTCAAGGTTTTCTACTTTCGGGCAGCCGCCAAGGAGCCGGACCGTGACCTCGTTCCCTTAGCTGCCACGGAGGGTGAGACCACTTTGACGCTTTGGGCTGCCATTGCGCCGCCCCGTAATCAGGTGCGACAACAGCGGCCCCTGAAAGCCTCTTCTGTGCTACCATTGGCACCCAAACCCTCCATCTTTGAGCCTCGACAGGCGGTTTCTGTCACCACTGGAGACACCGACAAGGATCAGGATGAGAAGCAGCTCGGTCCGGGCAAGAAGGCCAAAACCTTGATCCGGGACATACCCAAAGGCTGCAAAAAGGTGCAAGTACCCAAGGATGGCTCGTGTGTGTTCCACGCATTTGCAGCTGCGCTTAAGCACATACACCCCGACCAGACCCCTCCGCACCATCGGGAGCTGAGGGCAGGCACTGTGACGCACCTTAAACAACATAAGGATAAGTATAGTGGACTTTGGGACAAGTGTGACCCTTCGGGTAAGGCCGTCCCTGACTTGACTTATGATTCATATTGCGAGCTCCTTGGGGGAGAATCGGCCTATGCGTCGGACTTAGAAATGCGGGCATTGTCGAGGAGCTGGGGGATCAACATTGTCGTGATACCAGCTGACTCATCCCTGGAGCCCGAAGCCTTCACTACCTCGCAAGCCAAGCACACCGCCGCCTTGTGGCTGGAGGACAAACATGTTGATCTGCTGTTGCCCGAGACGGGTACTGCTTACCCTGCTGAGTTGCTTGCTGTACGCTCGGCAGCATCACTCGGATTCCGAGCCGGGGGCAAATCTGTTGCCTCTGTCTGCTCCAAGCCGGCCACGGTTTGGTCTCTGGTGCCAGCCTCTTCAAGTAAAGCTCGCAAGTGCACAAAGGCCAGGACCGAGTGGAGTTCGCAGTCCTCCCGGGCTCCCGCCCAGGCTTTGTCGAAGCCTCCCACCGTGTGGTCCGCCAGCTCAAGTGTTCATGGCAGTGTTGTCGCTGGGCCTCCCGAGCCGCAGAGCATTGACGACCTAGATGCAGTGCCTGCCAGTGTTGCGAGCAAGCCTCCCACAGAGCGCCAAGTGCATTACTGGGGGAGAGCAGGGCTCCAGCTTGATCGCAGTCCCGTTGCCATTTGCTCCTTGTGTCCTTTCCGGGCCGTTGCCAAGTGTGTGGCTACCCGTCAGGCCAAGCTGTATGCTCACTACAAGACCCACCATCCAGGGCAGATCCCGTCAGGGGTCCCGCACGGGAAGCGCCAGCCATCCATCATTCAGGCGAAGGCCGGCGACAACTGCCATTGGAGGTGCCCGCTTTGTGATTTCGGCATTGCTGCTAGGGATGCCTTCTCTAAGAGTGCCGATGCTGTGACCGCTGATAAGCTTGCCCACAGATGCGCCGCCCATCCGAGGGTACCGTGGGCCAGATTCAAGGCACTCGACCGCAAGAGCACCATTGACAAAGCTGCTGTCACACGCCGTGGCCGTGAGAGTATCAAACGCATCGGTGCTGCCAGGGGAACGCCATTGGAACACTTTCGGCTCTTTTGTTGGCCAAGGGCCACTCCTTCGAAGGTCTTTGCAGCCAGAGGTGGTCTCAGATCATCGTTTGGGTGGCTGTGTCTTGAGTGCAAAACACCATTTCGACAGCAAAGTGAGGCGCTGTCCCATGCCAAGCGTGGCCTCTGTGATCGTGCCACTGCAAAGCGCAAAGCCAAGCGCCGAGTTGAGGCTGTTAAGACCCTCACCAAGGCCCATGCCAAGCAAACTCCAGAGGGCCCGGTCAAGAAGCGGGAAAGCCATTTGCTTGAACAAGCTGAGATCATTTTTAATTTGCCGTTTTCGTCCGACTAGCCACTGTCAACATTACTGGCAAAGGTGTGTCGTCTGTTGATGCCATTTGCAATTTCCTTGCGGCAAACGACGTGCACATCTGCACCATTGCTGAGGCTGACATCAATGTTGCATCAGCCCCGGGTTTCCTTCGTGCCTGGAAGGCCCGTGGCTTTTACGCCGCTTTGTCTGTTCCTGAGGACTCCGGCCTGAGTCGAGTTGCCCTGGTCAGCTCCCTGCCTTTTCGACCGTTCCGACTTGCAGAGGGTTTGGGAAACACCAGGTGTGCGGCAGGCATTTTTGAATTTCAGGGAACACCACAGCATGCACAGATTGCTTTTGTGTCCGTTTACGGACAATCAGGACACCAGGCAGCCGCATCTGCCCAAATTTCGGACATCCTGGCGGCATGCACTGCGGGCCAAGGACCCTTCGTGGTCGCGGGCGACATGAACCTCGAACCGGCAGAGGCTGTGCTGGGCGAAGCCCTGGCAGCAGGGGCCATCCGGTCTTTAGACGACGCCTCGCAGGGCGCTGCCCTACCGCCCACGGGCCCAGGACGCAAGCGCCGCATAGATCACGGCGTTTGCCACTGGTCACTGGCGGCCAGTGCCGTCTGGCACTTGGAGCCGTCGTTCTCAGATCACCTGTCGGTGGTCTATGAGCTACCTCTTGACACTCCCCAGTTTATGACTATGCCGCCCAGGAGCAAGGTTTGCGATGCATCTTCTGACGACCTTGAGCAGTGGCTCGGTGAGGCTGACTTTGCTCCGTTCCGGTCTGCACTTGCAAAGGGGGATGTCGATGTAAGTTGGCAAGTGCTCTCCAATGTGGCCGAGCAGTGCTTATGTAGCTCACGCCCCGATGATTGCCCCAGAAGCCAGCCTTGGTTGCCTACCACGGCGAAGGTCCACCCTTGCAACAAGGTCGAGGGATCTTCATCGGTGCGTGTTCTTCTCAAGTTACAGCGTCAGCTTTTGCAACTTGCAAGAAAATCGGACCCAGCTTTGTGCCGAAAAATCCTTAAATCCCTACCCCGTGCTCGTGCCATCGTGCCAGACCTTCCTTGGATTCCTGAATGTAATCTTGGGACCCTCCTAGGGCCGGTTGAGGACTTGCTTAGGGTTTATCAGGAACAGGAAACTGCTGCTGCTCGGGCTCGCTGGAAAGAGATGCTGAGGGAGAACAGTGCCCGACAACGGGCCTTTGTCAAGTCCAGAGCAGACGCTCAGCTCGAATGGGAGAAGCGTTGCCCCAACCAAGCCGAGGCAAAGGTTGCAGGACCGGTTCATCCATCCAATGTCGTGCGAACACAGGCCCACGTTTGGCTAGGCAAATGGGAGACCGAACCCAAACCCCACCTTGACGCCATTGCGAAAGTCCTACAGAAGGTGCCGGCTGTTGAGCCCCAACATGCTGAGATCCAGTTTGACCCGGATGCACTCAGGGCCATCGCTGCCTCCTTTTCGAACAAAGCCGCGGGGCCAGACAGCTGGCAAGCAAAGGACCTAGCACGGCTGCCCGCTAGGTGGTGGCAGGCGGTCGCACAGCTATGGCAGCATGTGTGGGAGAGGGGTCAGGTGCCAAGGCTATGGAGGTTCGCCAAGGTCTCCTTGATTCGTAAGCGAGGCGGGCCCAAAACCCGCCCGATTACCCTTACTCAGGTGATTTGGCGAGTTGGGTCCAAACACATTGCGCGTGCTCTTCGTCCCTGGACCCTCAAGTGGGCTTCTTCAAGCGACCACGGTGGCCTTGCGGGCCGATCCACTTCGGATGTTTTGTTCCAGCTTCAGGCCGCCATTCAGCGTGGTGTCAACACCGCTGCATTGATGGATGTTGCTGGGTACTTTGATTCTCTTAACGTGCCGGCCATGGGCCAGGTTTTCAATAGGTTAGGTGCACCACCCCAGTTGTTGCCTCTCCTTAAATCGTTTTACTCCGATGCCAGGCGGTACTTTTGCTTTGAGGGATCGTACGCCCCAGGGGTTCATCAGGTTTGTTCGGGCTTTGGGCAGGGATGCCCTCTTTCACCGTTAGTGGCGGCAGCCTTATCCCACTGCTGGAGTGAGTATGTCAAGGCCTCGTCTGCCAATATTGGTGCTCAAATCTTCATGGACGACCGCACTCTCTGGGTGGAACCTCAGGGATCCATTCAAGACCTTGATGCCGCTTTGCAGGCCAGTGCAGACTTTGATCAGGCTTTCTCGTTGCAGCTCGCGGAGGACAAATGCTTTGTTGCTGCCAAGCATCACAATGAGGCCACCCGCCTCCTTGCGTCCAAGTGGAACTTTCAGACTTGTGGGTCCCTTGAGCTGCTGGGCGTGTCCTTTAATTTTGAGGGGGCAGGGGCTATCCCAAAATTTTCACTTCGCAAGGCGGTTCTCAGATTGCGTTTGCTTCGGTGGACGCAGGCTGCAACCACTTCCCGAATCATGCTTGTGAGGTCGCTTGTCATGCCTTGTTTGGCGTGGGCGGCGGGCTTCGCCAGACCGAGTGACACTGATGTCAAAGCTGTGCAGCACGAAGTCCGCTTCCTGTTCAACTCGGGTTATGGGGGTGATGTTGCCACGGTTGCTTTCTACGAGCTTTTAGGTTGGGGCCTTGAACCTTCTTTCGCCCTTGACTTAGGCCTGTGCCGCCTGTTTTGGCGATGGGTCTCAAAACCTCCCGGTTGGCAGGAGGAAATCCCGATTGGCCACTGCCCGGGGAGCTGGCATGTTCGACTTCCAGAGACTGAACAATTTCTCAGTCGCACTGGCTGGTGGTTTTCTCATGACGCCACTACCTTGTGCAGGAGGGATGCTGCTGGAGCCCTTCGCAAGGTTCACATAGGTCTTGAAAGCTTTCGTATTGTTCAAAATTGGCTTGAGGGGTTTTATCGCCAGCAATACCTTGGCAGATGCAAGCGAGTGTCGCATAACATGCATCGTGTGTTCGAAGATGGTGCGGCCAGAGGTCTCGAGCTTCCGGCTCCACCGAAGGATTTTCGTATCCTTCTGCAGGGCCACAAAAGTGTTTTAGCTGACCGATCTTCGCTTTACAATCGTAGGGCGGCTTTTCTTTCAGGTGGCACCACGTGGCATTTTGAGAAAAGCGTAGGGCCTCGCCGAGACCAACAGCACCACAGGTGCCTTTGCGGGGCACTCCGACCGAGCCGAGCTCATTTGTTATGGGTATGTCCACACACTGACGACCTCAGGAGGGGCATAGAACCTCCCCATCATAGGGGTGAGGAGAGGCTACTGGCCAAGCAGCTTGCAGAGCCTCCGCTTCCACCGCCTGCTGTTGATCCAGCAGGCCTTGTTGAGGAAACGGCGGAGGTCATCCTGCATGAAATGAGTGAATCTGAGTCCATTGCGATTGCGACCGATGGTTCTTCAAAGAACGGGGTGGCGGCACACGCCGTCGTAGTGCACCGGTGCACAAACACTTTCGCCGGCGGTGACAGTTGCGAAGACCAGTCATCGTTTCGGGCAGAGCTACACGCTTTGCTTCTTGCCCTTACAGCTGTGAGTGTGGCCGCCTCGCGAGGAGCCAAGGGCAGCATCACCATCGCTGTCGACTGTTCGGCTGCCCTTCAGGCTCGCTTCTGTTGTCCGTCACTTCCGTTGTTTACCTCTCGTTTCCAGCAGCTTGCTGCCGAGATCCGAGGCTATGCAATCAACCTTCGCTTCATGTGGGTTCCGGCACACAACCGCAAAGCGGCCTGGGCTCCTTCTAACTCTCCGTTCAGCGCTTCATTCTTGCGATCCTTGAACGATGCTGCTGATCGTGCCGCCAAGGACTGTGTTTCAAGACGACTCAAGGGGTCACTCAGGGAAAAGTGGGTAGCTGAAGCTGCTCGTGCAAAGGCTTGGGAGGTTGCTGCAGTCACTGCTTCGGCTAAGGCTGCTGAGCGGCTCCACTGCTTCCTTGAAAGTCTTCCCCCGAGCCGGCACCGCAGACACTTGCGATGCCAGCTCTCCCCCGGGAGCTGGCATTTAGTGCTAGGGTTTAGGCCCGGTTTCCCAACCCTCTCGCGTGCTGGCACTTCAGTGCCTGGGCTGCTGTGGGCTGCTTGCTTCTGGGCTGCCTGGGCGCTGGGGTGCTCTTCGCTGCTGACTGCTGACTGCGGGCCCAGGGGACTTGCCTGGTCTCGCCACTCTGAACCGCCTCTCTGCTGGGGGTACCACTTCCGCCGCTACTCGGCTCTCGTTCGACGGTGAGCTGCTGCTGCCTACTAGTCCGGCCCTGGCTTCGGCTGTCACTGCGTAACAGTGGTGCTCCTGGCACTGCTGTGGTGCTGCTGCGGACGGCTGCTGGGCGGCTGGTGGCGCTGGCTGCTCGTGCTGCCGCGACGAGGTGAACTGAGTTCCAACACCTTCGTCAACTGAGCTACTTGTACAGTCTTGTAGGAGTAGGCCTCTTCGTTGCCTCGCTGTAGTCAACTGAAGCTGTAGTAGGGTCTTCATGCTCTCATGAGGACTCGCCTTTTGTAAACAGTCTGAGCTGCTGCTCACCTTCAGTGTGCATAGAGTTCCCCCTGTACACCTCGAACTACTGTGCCACTTGTTTGAAAGTTGTGAGCTCTCGATGCTGCCTGCAAGTGCAGCACAAAGGAGCGTTTCTCACTCGAGTGCCGAAGTCTTTCACGTCGGACACAGGGAACCGTGCGAGCCGGCATCTTGTACAGCTGTGTGTGAAACTTGTTTCTCGTGCAGTACAGTGCTTGAGTGACATGTTTCCTGAAGTCGACCGCTTGACACGTCGTTTGCACTTGTGCGAGCGGCGCGAGAACCCAACAAGCAAAAAAGAGGCACTTGTGAAGAAGGCTATGACGACCAAGTATCCCTCCATGCTAGTTTTATAATGGAGATAGCAGAAGAGCTATCCCAGAAAAACTGTGAGCTACAGCTCCAGTGGATACGGAGAGACATCAACCAGCTAGCGGATGACCTCACAAACGAGGAGTTCAAGGAATTCGATCCCTCTCAGAGGATAGATCTGAAAGGAGAGGAATTCCAGTGGCGTGTCCTGGGCCGGCTACTCGCGCATGCAGATAGCTTCTACCAGGAGCTAGGCTCTCCGCTTGACGGCCCTCAGGGTCCGCTCCAGGCTCTTCTCCATGAGCGTCATGGCGTCGGGCAACTGGGGACACCAGTCCCAGGGGGTGTCGCCCAAGGTCATGCAGAGCCTCCGCTTTCAGGCCGCGGGAGGGTGCTGACCGGCAGTGTGGAGGTTGCGCTCGAGCTTGGAGGCCCGCCGCGCACCTCCATCATCGCCCAGCACTGGGCGGCCCTTGGCAAGGTCCTGTGCGCGCTGCCGGACCGCGAGCAGCTGGAGCGCACGTGGCACTCCTTCTGGGCGCAGCCAGCGGAAGGACCCGATGGAAGGTCATATGTGGGCCGGTGGGCGCCATGATCGGCTACCTGGTGGAGTGTCCCGCCCATCAAGGCGTGCCTTCTTGCCTTGGCCGACAGAAGGCGGCACGAGGCCATCAGCAGGCAGACTGGCTGCGAAGCGCTTGACCGGGGATTGACCTCACTATTCCGCGCCAGCTGGCCAAAGGCAGGACAAGCAACGCCCGCGCCGGCGCCCTGCGGATGGTGCACCAAGGTGCCATGCGTTCCCGGCTGATTCGGCCTGGGGAGCAGTGCCCTCTGTGCAGGGTCGAGCTTACTCCCCTGCGCATGGCTCAGGAGTGCTTGTGGTGGAAGGGCCGCTCTGGAGGAAGCAGGTGAACGACGCGGCCGATCACCTCGGCAAGCGGCGGCCCGGGCCACGGCCCAAGCGGGACGGTGGTGCCCGGACGAGATCGATGACCTCGTTCGCGAGGTGACGCTCTTCCTGCAGCACCGGGCATCCGTGTTGCTGGTCTCCCAAGAGCAACCACCTTGGGACCTTACCTCGGAGGGGAAGGCAAAACGCAGGAAGGGGAAGAAACATACCCCCAAGGTGGCGGATGAGCCTGCGGCCACCGAGCCACGGCCCCCTCACCGTCGGCACAGGCCGGCAGCAGGTGAGAACAAACGCCAAAGGATCGAGGCCCTCATCAGAGAGAGCGCACCGGAGGGCACATGTGGGAGGCCCACCCCACAACCATCGCCTCCGCGGCATACTCGGTGTGCGGGCTGTACGTAAAGCAGCTCATTAGCCGCCCACCAGTGTAGGCACAGGGAGACCCCTACTATTCCAGCGGAGCTGGAAGTGCACGGGTCACATGACATGCACAACCTCGGCGATGTGCAAAAAGTGTGGAGCGCAGCTTAGGCCGGGGCACTCTAAGGTCACGATGACCCTCTCTAACCAGTGCGCGCCTACCCGCCTAAAGAAAGGGCAGATTGCCGCGAGTATGCTTAGCTCCTCACTCCCACGTTGGCTCCCACCCGAAATCGAGCCCCGCAGTTGACAGGAAAAGAGCCAAAGCCCCAAGCGAAGCCCGAAGCCCAACCTAAGCTCCGGCAGCTGTTTCAGGCTCGAAGCTCGAAACCGGGACACACCCAAAGCACGTCCGCCCGAAGCCCAAGCGAGCCCTCAGGAAACTCTGCCCAGGACTTCCCCTCAGACCCACCACCCTAAGCCGGGAAGAAGGTCCCGAGACCAAGGGCCAGCCGGAGGCTGGCAAAGGCAAGGGCCAAGGAGGAGGAGGCCGAGGAAAAGGGAAAGGAGGAGCTGAAGCTGAGCCCCTCATGACCAGGCCCAGGGCCGGGGAAGGAGGCGGCCAACCCGAACTGCAGCAGGGTCAGCAGGTCTTCATGGGCAAGAAACCTCCGCCCAAAGGCACCAGGAGGCTGCCGGAGCCGTCCGCGGCCTCCTCAGCCGCTAGTGGGAGAGTTCCCCCACCCCCTCCACAGCCTCGGAGGGAGACGGGCCAAGCTGGCCCAACGAGCCGAGGCCACAAGACATAAGTGCCCGATTCCGCCACCGGGGCAAAGGGGAGAGGGCACAACCGAGGGCAAGCAGAGCCCGTCGTCCTTGAGGCCGAGCCGGAGGAGGGGGACACAAAGACCAAGGAAGAGGAGGAGGAGGATGAGACACTCTCCTCGAAGAGCTCCGAAGGCACGGAGCCTGAGGAAGAAGTGCCAGCAGCAGCGGTGACGCCTTGGGAGCGCCGCGCGGCCACGGGTGACGAGACATCCCCGGCGGAGCCACCTCAGCCAGAGCCGTCGGCCACTACTCGACCCCGTCAGGGGGCGAGGGTCAGCCGATGCAACCAGCTCCCCTCCAGCTGAGGACTGCACGGCTGAGGGCGAACCTCCGGAGGGCACACCGCCACAAGAGCCTCCAGCTGAACGGCCATCCGAGGGCTGCGCCAGAACCGCAGCCGAGCCATCGGCACCAGCTGCCGATACCCCTCCGCGGAGGGAGGCTGCCAGCCCAGCAGGTGGTGTGGACCCGCCACCCAATCCGTTCCCTCCTGCGGAATGGATCTACCGTATCGATACGGAATGCCGCTCCGGCAGCCATTTGCAGGTCATTCGCCTTCCTGTGCCAGGACATTCGACGGCAGCGGATGTCTTGGAAAGGCTGCATATGCGCACCGGGTTCAGCTTAGGAGCACTCCGGCTCACGAGGGAGTCGGAACCGCTGCCGCTCCATGAACTCCTTTGCGTAAGGGTGCCGGCCGGTACAGCCAAGCTGTACGCCAGCACGGCCGAAGGGGTCACACTGAGGCAGGACAGCGAGCCTCCAGTGGTAACCACGGACATGCTCTGGTGTATAGCATGCCGTGTCCGGGTGCCCACCCCGGAACACATGCAGGGCACCTCATGACTGCATCCCACGTGATTGCAGTCTCGGAATACCTCGCCTCTTTCCTCTCAGGACGTGTTCACACTCCTGACCCCTGCAAGAGGACGTGTTCGCACTCCTCGATGTGCAGCCCTGTCAGTTTTGCCGTAGAGCCGTAGTTCAGGGCGGGGACGTGTTACACTCCCCAGGACGTGCTTGCACTCCTTAGCACATCCGGGAAGAGCTCGCTCTCCCGTAGGGCGTAGCTCCTTTTTCCGCCTGAGGGCGATGCCCACTCCAAACGGGGTGGGGGTGGAAGATCGTGGGAAACCCACGGTAATTAGCTGCACGCCGGACGAGGCCCACGGGCCACGGACTCTTCGCCGCTTCGAGGAAAGGAAAAGGAAAGGAATCCCAGTTTTAGCTTTCTCTCTGAGCCATAGCGCCCCTGACTTGGGTGTGGCTCCCACCCCTTGCTTTTCGCGTGGCCGTAGTGGATCGGGCTCGCCCTCCACCAGGACCGGCCTGAAGACAGCAAGGAAGTGGGCTATCACTCCTTCACAGGTGCGCTTCTGGGACGTGACTGCCACTCCCAAGCGCCGTGAGCCGCATCTGTCCTTCTGCCGTGCAGGGTTTAGGGCTCTTTAAGGTTGCAGACCCTTTTCGTCCCCTTCTTTGGTGCCTGAGGGCCTGGAGGCCGCGCCCCTCCCTTTCAGCTGCTCGGACACGTAGTGGGCAAGGAAGGGCGTTTTGCACGACCCTGCCCCTGACAGGAGGAGCCGGTACAGACGAGTGCTTCGAAGCCCACACTGCTTCTGTGCACTGCTTAAGGGCTCGGGCGCTGCCTGCGGCAGTCGCTGCCCTCTGCCCGCCCTTTTAGGGTCCCAGCACGTGCGCAGTCTCACACCGGTTTTCTTTGGTTCTGTTTCAGTTTTTTCTCCTCGGCCGCCCTGGCAATGAGGATTGAGTTACGGCAAGGAGGAACCCCTCCTCAGGCACTTTCGAGGTCTATCTGCCTATCCCTTAGGCGATGGCCTTTAGGAGGGTTCTTTGTTAATACGCCTAGGTCTGTGTGTGTGTGCTCCCCCTGCAGTCCCTTTATGGCGTCACCGCCCTGTGTCCTGCCTACGACACACCGCGGCGATGAAGCTACTGCTGCTATCCAGGCTATTAGGGACGTGTTGCCTCCCACTCCCTGGCCTCCTTCTGGAGGTTGGCGTTTTCTTCGGCAGTTAGCTTTTGTACAGCGCTCCCTGGTGCTTTGCACTGCACTGTGCTCGGTATCAGGGATGTCCGCCTGGTTGACCTCTTTAGACTCCGCAGGCCCCCTGGCCCAATGCAGCCCTAATTCGTCTGCAGGCACGTGGGCCCCGCGCCACCTGTTAGGAAGATGAGGGGCAGCGTCGTCCCTGCGCCTTGTTGAGGGGAAGCGTTGGCCCTGCGCTGTGTTGAAGGGCGTGGGCGGTTAGGGTTGCTTTCGGGTTAGGACCTGTTGCTCCGATGGGGGCTCTGCCGGACGCCACGACACGTGGCTTTTAGTTGAGGGAGGCCTCCCCTCCGGGGTACGGTGTGCCCGGCGTCGCTCTCGTGTTGTGTCTGTTTTCCCGTGGTGGTTTACGCCTGTCAGGGTTACTCCGCGGGCGCCTGTACCGGCCGCCTCCTTAACGTCAGGGCTAGCCTGTTGCGGCACTGCCCTTCCTCGAGGCGTGTGGCGTGGGGACACCGGTGCGTAGCGGTGGTTAAGAGATTCGCTCCGGCGGGTCTCGACCACTTCATCCTCCAGCTTTGCTCGGAGAGCTTCTGGTTGGTTGTCTTTCACCCGGTTCTTCTCAGCTCAGCACGAGTTTCGGCTCAGGTACTTTTCCCTGCTCAGTAAGAGCGAGAACACGGGAGCCTCCTGTTCTGCTCTGCAGGGGACGGCCTCTCTCCTTGGGACGTGTAGCACTCCCGGTGAGGACGTGTCTCACTCCTCTGATGTGCAGCTCTGCGGGACGGGACGCTCCCTCCCGTAGGCTCCGTAGTGCAGAGCAGGGACGCGTTACGCTCCCTTAGGACTGTTCGCACTCCTTAGCACATCTGGGACGAGGTTACTCTCCCGTAGGACTTAGCTTCCTTTTTCCGCCTGCGGGCGATGCCCGCTCCTACCGGGGCGGAAGACCATGGAAAACCCATGGTAACTAAGTGCACGTCGAGGGCCTACGGGCCGCGGACTCCTCGCCGCCTCTAGAAGAAAGGAAAAGGAATGGCTCAAGTCTCGGCTCAAGCTAGCTCTAGTGCCACACTTCGTGGCCGTAGAGAGTTGCGTGTTTTAACTAACGGGCTTGGGGCTCTCAACTTGCTTTTCGACGAGGTTCAAGGCCCCCACAATCCCAGTTTTTTGCCTTCTCTCTGAGCCATAGCGCCCCTGACTTGGGTGTGGCTCCCACCCCTTGCTTTTCGCGCGGCCGTAGTGGATCGGGCTCGCCCTCCACCAGGACCGGCCTGAAGACAGCAAGGAAGTGGGCTATCACTCCTTCACAGGTGCGCTTCTGGGACGTGACTGCCACTCCCAAGCGCCGTGAGCCGCATTTGTCCTTCTGCCGTGCAGGGTTTAGGGCTCTTTAAGGTTGCAGACCCTTTTCGTCCCCTTCCTGGACAGTAGCTGGTGGTGCTGAGGGCCTGGAGGCCGCGCCCCTCCCTTTCAGCTGCTCGGACACGTAGTGGGCAAGGAAGGGCGTTTTGCACGACCCTGCCCTGCGAAACTGACAGGAGGAGCCGGTACAGACGAGTGCTTCGAAGCCCACACTGCTTCTGTGCACTGCTTAAGGGCTCGGGCGCTGCCTGCGGCAGTCGCTGCCCTCTGGGTCCCAGCACGTGCGCAGTCTCACACCGGTTTTCTTTTGTTCTGTTTCAGTTCTTTCTCCTCGGCCGCCCTGGCAATGAGGATTGAGTTACGGCAAGGAGGAACCCCTCCTCAGGCACTTTCGAGGTCTATCTGCCTATCCCTTAGGCGATGGCCTTTAGGAGGGTTCTTTGTTAATACGCCTAGGTCTGTGTGGGTGTGTCCCCCCTGCAGTCCCTTTATGGCGTCACCGCCCTGTGTCTTGCCTACGACACACCGCGGCGATGAAGCTACTGCTGCTATCCAGGCTATTAGGGACGTGTTGCCTCCCACTCCCTGGCCTCCTTCTGGAGGTTGGCGTTTTCTTCGGCAGTTAGCTTTTGTACAGCGCTCCCTGGTGCTTTGCACTGCACTGTGCTCGGTATCGGGCATGTCCGCCTGGTTGACCTCTTTAGGCTCCGCAGGCCCCCTGGCCCAATGCAGGCACGTGGGCCGCGCCACCTGTTATACTAAGATGAGGGGCAGCGTCTTCCCTGCGCCTTGTTGAAGGGAAGCGTTGGCCCTGCGCTTTGTTGAAGGGCGTGGGCGGTTAGAGTTGCTTTCGGGTTAGGACCTGTTGCTCCGATGGGGGCTCTGCCGGACGCCACGACACGTGGCTTTTAGTTGAGGGAGGCCTCCCCTCCGGGGTACGGTGTGCCCGGCGTCGCTCTCGTGTTGTGTCTGTTTTCCCGTGGTGGTTTACGCCTGTCAGGGTTACTCCGCGGGCGCCTGTGCCGGCCGCCTCCTTAACGTCAGGGCTAGCCTGTTGCGGCACTGCCCTTCCTCGAGGCGTGTGGCGTGGGGACACCGGTGCGTAGCGGTGGTTAAGAGATTCGCTCCGGCGGGTCTCGACCACTTCATCCTCCAGCTTTGCTCGGAGAGCTTCTGGTTGGTTGTCTTTCACGCGGTTCTTCTCAGCTCAGCACGAGTTTCGGCTCAGGTACTTTTCCCTGCTCCGTAAGAGCGAGAACACGGGAGCCTCCTGTTCTGCTCTGCAGGGGACGGCCTCTCTCCTTGCGATGTGTAGCACTCCCGGTGAGGACGTGTCTCACTCCTCTGATGTGCAGCTCTGCGGGACGGGACGCTCCCTCCCGTAGGCTCCGTAGTGCAGAGCAGGGACGCGTTACGCTCCCTTAGGACTGTTCGCACTCCTTAGCACATCTGGGACGAGGTTACTCTTCCGTAGGACTTAGCTTCCTTTTTCCGCCTGCGGGCGATGCCCGCTCCTACCGGGGCGGTGCACGTCGAGGGCCTACGGGCCGCGGACTCCTCGCCGCCACTAGAAGAAAGGAAAAGGAAGAGGTTTTGGAAAAGGAAAAGGATTTGGAAAGAAAGGTGGAAAGAGTATAAGGCAGGCCGAAGGAAAAGGCTACGAGAGTGACAAAGGAAAAGGCAAAGGTGGACAAAATGGACCTGTGTGTTTCAATTGTGGTAAGACCGGACATTACTCTTCGGAGTGTTGGTCGGCACCAAAGGGAAAAGGAAAAGGAGGAAAAGGAAAAGTTCGGAATGTCCAAGAGACAGGTGAGGAAGAATGGTATGAAGAGCAACCTAGTTCTTCTACACAAGCACAAGCAAGGCCAGCACAAGGAGCCGAAGGAAACGAGCAAGTGCGTAGGTTGGTGACAACGCCTATGCCAGTGATTGAAGAAGTGTTCGAAGAAGATGATGACTACATTGATCTTGTAGGAATGTTTGAAGAGATGGTGATGGATTATGCTGCACGAGCAGTAAAAGCCAACACAGTCGTGCTATGGTCAAGCATGGTTGACGAAAGTGATGAAGAAGATTATGAAAGGGATGAACTTCACAAGTGGTATGAAGATCTACAAGTGGACAAGAAGAATGCCAAGAGTGCAAGAGAGTGAGAAAGGCTTTTCGGAAGTGTTCAAGATGAAGAGCCAGAAGTGCATCGAGTAAGAGCCGTTAGCTCAAGCTACTCAGAACTCGTTGAAGTCGTGCTAGATAGTGGCGCGGATTGTCATGTACTTCCGCTATGCTACTACAGTGAAGACTTAGGAACAGTTGAGTTCCCAGCTTTGAGAATGGTTATTCAAGATGCCCAAGGCAACAGGATAAGAACCACTGAGACAAGAGCGAATATCACATTCGAATTTCAAAGGACAGATGGAAGAGTGATAAAGGTGAGAGATTCAGCTGTGTTCGGAGATGTAACACAACCACTATTTGCAGTAGGCAAGTTGTGGAAAGTCGGATGGGGACTTGATCCTCTAGACCAGTTCAATGCTTACTTGAAGAAAGGATCAGCAAGAGTACTTGTGAGGTTTGCAAGAAACTCAACAGTGACAGACCTCAAGATTTACAGAGCTCAAGTGAAGGTTGAAAGTGATGAACCACAAGTGAGAAAGCTCACATTGATCAAGCAGATGGAAGATGATTTCGAGAAGATGAAGTATCATGAAGGATGGTTTTTCATGTCAGATGGGAAGCCAGCAAGGCTCGATTATGACAAGTACACAACATATGATCCCACAAATGACGGCGTGAAAGCGTTCAAGTTCAGAACTACTTTGGTATCGAGGTACGATGGTGAGAACATCGTATGGAGCGAACTGGAGTTTGTGGAGTGCGCTGAAAAGTGGGAAGACCGAGAAGAGATTGTGATAGATGCAGTTGAAGAGAACTCGGTGATCATCACGATCTTGGAGAGAAAGTCTCTAGGACTTGAAGAGTATGGTGAGTATGAAAGAACAGTCCCGAAGGAGAAAAAGAAGAAGCAAGAAAAGGAAGTGGAAGCAGCAGACGTGGAAATGTCGGTTCAAAAGGAGAAAGGTGATACAAAGAAGACTGTTGAAGAAGTCGAGAAGGAAGCAGCAGAAGCTATGGAAAACCTGTTTCCGAGTGAACCGCCTGCAGAAGAAGACATGAAAGAGTGGAAGAAAATTGAAGAGCAACTGCCAAGTTTAGGAGAGAAGATGGAAGAAGCGATGATTGTGGCAGGAGTCGAACTCAACTCAGAGAGTACGCTCAAGGAATTGAGAACAGCATGTGAATTCCTGAAGATAGGAAAGACTGGAAGTAAGGCACAAATATGGCAACGGTTGAAACAAGCCGTATCAGCAAACAAGATGAAGGAGTTGGTTGAAATCTCCAAAGGACTGGAACTAGAGTTCACAAGAGAACAAAAAGGAGAAAAGAGACCAGAGATGCCAACTGACGAAGAGAGAAAGAAGCACGAATTGACGCACCTACCAAAAGCTGATTGATGTGAAAGTTGTCAAGCAACAAGGTCAAGAGAAGACAATTTCGATGTGTCAGAGAAGAAGAATGAAGCATCGCTAGTTTCAATGGATTTCAAGTTCACTGGAACCCGAGATGAAGAGAACACGAAAGACAACAAAGATGCATTGACAATCGGACTGGTGATGGTTGATGAAGCAACAAAGTTCGTACATGTCATTCCAGTAGCGACGAAAGAAGCGACAGCATACGTTGTTGAAGAAGTCTGCAGAGTGCTTAAAGCTTATGCTGTTGAATTCTAAAGTCATTTTGAGAACTGACACGGAACCAGCAATGATTTCGCTGAGGAAGAAGGTGCAAGAAATAAGGAAGATGAAGAGTCTTGATACAGAGATACAAGATGTAGCGCCAGATGAACACCAAGGATTGCAAGTTGAAAGATGGGTTCAAACGGTTCGGAACTTATCCAAGACATTGGTGTATGGAGTTGAATCACAAGCGAAAGTAAAGATTACTTCAGAAAGTACGCTGTATCCATGGGCAGCAAGACATGCAGCATTCCTACTGAATAGGTTTGTTGTGAAGAAAGGATCAACACCTTTTGAATTGCTATTCGACAGAGAGTACAAAGGAACATTAGCACCATGGGGAAGCGTAGTATTGGCAAAGCCAGTACCAGGAGTCAAGGAAAAGGGTGAAGCATGGAGAAAAGGAATCTTCGTTGGAAAAGACTCGGTGAACAACCTTAATCTGATAAGCACCAGACAAGGAATCATCAAGAGCAGAACAATAAGACAGTGTACGCCACTGTATGATGTTGAAGTGCTAGCAGAAGCAACAGGAACACCGTGGAACTACACACAGGACATGTTGGTAGGAAGGAAATCAACGAAGAGATTGCCACCGCACAGTGGAATCGAGATGGCAATTGGTGACAAGCCGGAGATTGTTCCAAGAAAGGAAAGAAGCCAAGAGCAAGAAGATGAATTGAAGGATTATAGCCCAAGTCAAGAAGCGGCGTCAGATCCGCCAAGCGAGACTGAACAAGACATGGACGAAGATCCAGGTGAAGGACATGTTGGATCATCAAGTAGCAGTTCAAGCAGTCGAGGAAAAGGAGTCACAAGAAGAAGAAGTGAAAGAAGTGATGAATCTGATGAACTGATTACAGGAGAGAATCCACCGCCAGCATCGCCAAAGAGGAACCTGGAAAAAGGCGAACAGCCAGAAGCGGTGAGACAGAAAGTGGATGAAGGACCGACGGAAGTTGAAGAGAGACCGGAGAAGTTTATTGCCCTCGGAGATGCATCAAGTTCGGTGAAAAGAGTGATCGACATGAGAAGTGTGAAGAAGATAGAACCATTCCTAAGAAAGGAACTTCCGCAGTATCACGATGATGAAGAAGTCGAGTTGGAAGAATTTGAAGAAATGGAAGCTGAGTTTGATGAAGAAGAAGAATGGCAAGAATCAGATGGTGAAGAAGAGATACCAGAAGATATGCCAAAATGGTCAAATGATCTCGAAAGCGGACCGCCAAAGTTAGCTGATGAAGAAATGGAGAAAGTTGAAGGTGTGTCCAAGAAGCACGAGTTGGAAAGACGGGAAAAGATGAAAGTGCTGAACAAGTTGCCAGAAGGAACAGACATTTCAAAGTACAAGTTTCTGTCGACAAAGATAGTGTATGACTGGAGGCACAGGGACAAAGAGTGGAGAAGAAGAGGACGATTGGTAGCAAGAGAGTTCAAGTGGTTAGGTGATACAGATATTGCAAGTTTGTTTTCACCAACCGGTGTAGCAAGCACAGTGAAGCTACTGTCAGCTCTGTTTGCGTCTTCAGAAGGATATACACTTGGAAGTATCGATGTTGGAGATGCTTACCTAATGGTGGAACAAGAGGAACCAACAGTGGTTGAAGTCGATGGAGAGTACTACGAACTGGGATACACGTTGCCCGGTCAGCGAATCGGGAGTGCAGCTTGGTTCGGAAAGTTGAAAGGTTACCTGGAAGAGTACGGGTTAACAAGCGACAGTGGACTCCCGGCACTATTCTCAAGAACACCAGACAAAGAAGGATTCGGAATAATCGTGCTGAGTGATGTAGATGACATGGAGCTATACGCATCAAGAGAAGAGTTCAAGAGATTGGTCGAATTCCTGAGAAGCAAAGGATTGAAGATCAAAGTGGAAGGACCACTGGATGAGAAGGAAGGATCAATGAGTTTCCTGAAGAGAAGTTTCAAGTCGATGAGCGATGGAAACGTAGAGATCACGATGAATTCAAAGTACATTGAAGGACTGGTAGAAGTGCTCAAACTGGAAGGAGCATACCCAAAGAAACTACCGTGTCCAGCGGACAATGGAAGGTCATTTCAGTCAAAAGAAGGTGGAATAGAACCGCTGAATGCAGAAGAGCACCACACGTTCAGGAAAGGAGTAGGGATATTACTGTATCTCGCGCCCGAGAGGCCAGATATCATGTATGTCTTGAAGAAGCTGTCAACGAAGCTCGCATCACCCGTTGAAGCAGACATGGAGCTGCTAAGGTATGTTGGAAAGTATCTCAAGGGAACACCTGAACTTACGTTGGTACACCAGGAAAGCTACCCTGGAAAGAGTTTTCTGGATTTGAAGAACAAAAGCAACGAAGAAAAGGTCGAGAGAGACAACTACAAGATGCCAGCGCTCATAGAAGTGATAAGCGACAGTGATTGGGCAGCAGATCGAGAGTCAAGGCAAAGCGTTTCGTGTGGAGTGATAATGGTGAATGGTTCATTTCCAAAGCAAGAGACAAAAGAGCGTAGCATTGTCATCTTGCGAAGCTGAGACAATCGCAGCAACATCAATCTTAAGCGAAGGTGTATTCCTGAAAGGATTGCTGAAGAGAATCCTAGGAGTTGAACCAAGACTGATGTTATACAGTGATTCGTCAAGCTCAAGACAGTTGATCTCAAGAAAAGGCTTAGGCAAGGCACGCCATTTACAAGTGGACCCTTTATGGATCCAAAGAATTCCGAAGCTCATTATAAAGGCGATAGCCGGTAAGGACAATCCCTCAAACCTAGGGACCAAATCCCTGACACGGGAAAAGATACGCAAGTATATGCTAAGCCTAGGATATACAGGTGAGTTTTTGACACCAAGTGCTCAAGAAGTCCAAGAAGCTGAAGTGAGAAGGACAAGAACAAGAAGTGTTGCACGATTTGATGAAAGGATGATTACAAGGATTATCCAGACGGTTACGACCGCAGTGTTGTTATCGTTGACTGAAGCAAGAAGATTCGGTGAAGAAGGTGAACAAGGACTGGGAAGAGCAAGTGTAGTTTGCATACTGTTGTGCATGTTTACAGCAGCGATTATGCATAAAATTGCAAGCGCAGCCGTTTTGCTCAAGAGATTCAAGGAAGTCCTGAAGAAAGAAGAAAAAGAAGAAGAAAGGACAAGAGCAATGGCTGATGATGATGATGCAGTTAAGTACATGATAACCGAGAGGAGCAGAAGCATCGAGGCAACCGAATACCTCAGAAAAGTGCTCAGTAGAGAAAGGTCAAACAGACCAAGTGCTGATGACCTCTGGAAAGAAGTGGAGGTACTCAACAGACAGCGTGAAGACAAGGAGACTGATGAAGAAAAGGAAAATAAGGAAGAGCAGCAGAAGAAAAAGGAAGAAAGTGAAGCTGCGTCGGATCCAGAGTCCGATGGTGAAGAGTCAAAGGAAAGCGAGTCAGCAGAAGACGACGAGAATGAGAAAGGAAAGAAAGAAAAGAAAGAAGAAGGAGAAGAAGATATGGAAACCTTCAAGAAGACTGCTGAAGAATTGGCACAAGAAGCGGAGAAGCTGAAAAAGTCAAAGGAGGCTAACTTCGCAGCATTGGAAGAGAAGAAGGTTAGCATACCTGAAAACATCAAAGATGGAAAAAGAGAGCAAAGAAGGATTATAAACAGAAGGACTATGGGAGCTTATGTGGGCATTATTGTATGGATTTTGTGCATTCATAGAACAACCGCAACCGCAGGCATTTCGGCCCACAGAGAGAAGGATCAAGAAGCTGGATACACAAGCAGAAGGATGGAGGAAGTTATGGACGTCCTGATGATCACGTTAAATGTTATGGGAATAATCTTCCTGATCCAGCAGTTGATGAAAGGGTATAAGATTCTGCGCCAAAAGGTGAAGTTCCTGAAGGCCGAAGAGCCGGTTTACGTATACCTAACAAGACATGTTTATCATAAGCGGACGTGCATGTGGTGGAGCCCACCGCCTGCTACGCAAGAGATGTCTATCGAGACTGCAAGAAGCAAGGGATGCAGGTCATGTTGGAAATGTCACCCGGAAGACAAAAGAAAGAACCGTGGTGAAAGACAGCAGACCACAGAAGTAGAACAAATATGCATGGCACCATGCGACTGGTGCGGAGAAGGCCGGTGTAGCCGTACTAAGCGAAGTCACACCACCCACAGCTGTACGGAATGTATCCGTGACCATGCAGAAGCAAGTTGGAGAGAGTGGTACGATGTTGATGAAGAAGACAACGAAGGAGAAGATGATGGTCAATGGACCCAAGAAGAAGTGGTTAATAGCAACAATAGGCCAGAAGAACTCACTGAAGAAGAGTGGAACCGAATGACCTTTGCTCAGAGACGAAGCACACTTGAAGTTATGGGTCAACAAGTGTTGGGAGAGACGGCACGTATGACTTTCGAAGCATTTGTTGCCGGATCTCAGCAGAGAGCTGAGGAGATAACCCCAGCACTACTTCAAGACCAACAAAGAGAAGAAGATCAAGGCCTTGATACGTTGATCGAAGAAAGGTCAAGACTCCGACGTCGAGTTCAAGCTGTAAGTGCTACAATGTCTCCAGGAACCCCAGATAGCACGGAAGAAAGGACCCAGGGGCCCCTGGGATTTGGACCGATGTGAAAGCGGTTTAACCATCAAGAGAAGCAAGTGTGAGGGCGGAAGAGCCGCCCAAGGAAGAAAAATGAGGGCGGAAATCGCCCAGGGCAGAAATGTTTCACAACGGAAAGTCTTAGGGAGAAGCTTGTGAGAAGCGTGGTTAAAGCCACAGCAACAGCCATGAGGACTGCGTAAAGGTCCCACGGCATACGTCAAAGCACCACGAGCACAACGATTGTTTAAAGGTCAATGACAAAAAGGCTGAAAAGCCGATGCAGGACTGATGAAAAGTCCGGAAGTGAAAAGAGGCAAAAGGCCTAAGAGCGGTACGCAAAGTACAAGTTGCCGACGAGCAAACTTGGACTACATCGCAAAGCGCGACGTGAAGAAAAAGTGAGCGCGCTTTAGATTCGGAGTGAGCCCCATGCCAATCGTGTGTGGAAATTCACGCAATCTGTTATAGGACATCTGAAGAGTGAGGATGAAGAAGAAAGAAGGAAAGATGAAGATGTTCAAGAAGTGCTTAAAGAAGCGTGCGAGAAGTGAAGATCAAGCTCACAGGAGCATGCGAGAACAGTGGTAAATGTAGGAAAAGTTTCACAAGGATCGCATTACACGACAAAGCTGTGTATGCGATGAGGGCGTAACACATAGTTCAATTTTCCCTCATGCCCATTTACATACAGGAATCCAGTGTTTCACCGCAGGTCAAACGTAGGCTCAAGCACAGCCCGACAGCGGAGCACGGAGTGAGAAAAGAATCCAAGCTCGCGCCGTGGTTATAAGAAGTATACTGGTATAAGGGTTTAAACTTTCATGAACAAAGCTGAGTGCACCGAAAAGGTCAACGTCGTAGCGCTCAAGGATCCCAAGACGCAAAGCCTTGATCTGTCCGTACAAAGTGGCCTGCGTGTTACCCGCGCTGCTTGCGCTTGCTTCCAACCAAAAGGCGCTTTGCGAAACGAAAGTCCACCAACCTCACCGGTCACAGAAGTTGCAATCGCGAGGACAACGCACCGAAAGTTCTTCCAGTTTCAAGCACAAAGCGATGCAACTCCGCTTGCGAGTAAGGTGTGCGAGCCTTGGCGGGAATCTGCAGCACTGGCTGCTTCAAGGAAACTTTGCGGCCCTTGGCCTGCTTGCTCTTGGCGCGAGCACAAACTTCACACCAGGGCTTAAAAGGCAAGTGGGTGAGCTCGTGTTCAAGTCGCTCCGTCCAAGTTGGCTCGCCTGGCTGCTTAAGGCCACGCGGGCGACGCGCAAGGTAGTCTGGAGCTTCTGGCTCACACTTCACAAGTTGCAAGTCTGCCTTCTCAAAGCAAGTGGCTCCGACAAAGGGTGAGCTGATCAAAGTAGCACCGTTCTTGCGCCAAACGTCAGCGTGCCAAATGGCTCTTCCTCTGTCTCAGGCCTCACAACCAAAGTCATGCGACCATTGCCAAGCTGCTCTTCCAAGTGCGGATCTTCTGGCGCAAAAAGTGTTGTCCGCTGTTCGTAGTGAACACGCACCCAACAAGACGGAAAGTCAAGCCACAAGTCGTGCGTGTAAGCTTGGCCTGTTGCCGGGCCCTTCTCTGAAAGTTGCTCATGCAAAGCCTTTCGAAAGTCGTCCAGCGTTCCTGACGAGGTCTGCTCAAGGCGCAGACGAATAGTGTCCTCGGTGCTTTGCCCCTTGAGGCCTTTTGTTGGTTGCTTGAAAAGTGGTTGTGGGGCCTCTGGTTCTGGCACCTCAAGTTGTGGTTGTGGGACTGGCTTGTTCAAGGGGGCTGGTTGAGGTAAACTTGTCTGTTTTCCAACCAGCTTGCGGCCAGTGGGTTTGGAGGAAAGTTAAAAACCAGTCTTGCCAACAAAGCGTTTAGGGGCAGGTCCCTTTGGGTTCTCTGCTTTACGCCAGTTGTCTGTGAAAGTTTCTTTTCTTCCATCTGCGTACTCAAAGTATGTTACGCGTCCGTCTGGAAGGTCTTTCAAGTCTACAGGGCGATCCTGAGTCCCTCCGGGAGGCAGAATGTAGCTGTCGCTCTGGCTCTTCTGTGTATGCGGGTCAAAGTGGTACCCGAGAGCTCCCATTTATCAATGTGATGCTGAACTAAATGTCGAAACACAGGGGCCACTATGTTACTTTCGTGTGTGAAAAGTGTTACACGCAACCTCAAACTCTTCTCTGTTGAAAGGTGCTAAAGTGGGCCTTAAGAAAAGAAGTGAACCATGCTTAGTGATGTGTCCATCCGGGGTTCCCAAAGTGTTCGGTTTCTTAGAAGAAAGGTTCACATCAAATCCCGACCTCAAAAGTCTGCCAACAGAAACCACGCAGTATGGAACATCGCAAGCGTAGAAGTGCAGGAAACAGGGCTGGCCCCCAAAGTCAACCTTCACAAGTTCATAAGTCTACGTCCACCGACCGTCAAAGGCTGACCCGAAATGCTCCCCAAAGGTGGAGCCTTACCTGTGAGTGGCAAAAGTGGCCACTCAGAAGCAAAGTCCTTCGGACAGCAGTGGGTCGCAGCACCCGAGTCAAAGAGGATCCAAGGCTCAGAGTCCTCCAAAGTAGAAGCAATCAAATGCTCCTCCAAAGCAACAGCCTTGAAAGTCGTATTCAGGCCAAGATCACCAACGCTGAAAAGTCGTTGGTTCTCATCTGTGCGACCGTTCAAGGAGAAAGTCTCATGCGGGGCCATGTAGGCCGTAGGCTCAAAGTTCTCACACTCACCGAAACCACCAAAGCTGTAGTCTGCAACTCCATTCGTCATCCCATCAACTCTGAAAGTGTTCCCCCAACCAAAGTTGCCGAGAACAACAGCCGACATGAGCAAAGTGCTCGGGCTGATGCTTGCATTAGCTTTCGGTTTGGCTTTGGGGGCCGAAAGTCCTGGTGGTCCTTGCAAAGTCACAGCCGACAACGGACAAAGTTGCTGCGCTGCTTGACGACGAAGCCTCTTCCTTAGGCTTCGCCAAAGTTTCGGCCTTCGCCGAAGGAGCGGCCTCTGCAGGCCAAATTTCTGAAGTACAGTCCGAGGACCAAGCCCAAGGATCCCAAGAAGAAGCCCAGGACAAAGTGTCCCAAGACCAAAGTTGATCATCCCATGCCTGATCCCAACTATTCGGGTCATTGTAAAGTTCTGTGACCGCACTCACGGCCCATTCTGTCCGATCAGACCAATCATCGGACTCTCGAAAGCCGGAAACTTTCTCCGGGAATCCAGCATACTGGGAAGAATGGTCATGGAACTTTAAAGCGTACATTTCGATGTTCGAGGTAGGTGCTGTGACTTTGATGGACAATGCCGAAATGCGCACGGCTGCGCAAGGTGACTTTATGGATGCTGATCTAACAGTCACTTTGGACACAAGTGATGTAGATCCCGAACAGACCGCTAACCGAGTACTTGTCTCTCGAAAGCTACATTACTTGATCTCGCGACTTGTAAAAGATTCGGCTAAACTTGTCGTTAGGAAGAACGAAGATTCCAATGGTCTCGAGACATGGAGAAGACTTTACAAGAAGTTCTCGCAGCCAGGAGCCACGCGGAGCACGTCACTTTTGACGCAGCTGTTGGACTTTAATTTCAAGCCAGCAACCTTTGAACGAGACTTTAACGTGTGGGAAACAGTCAAGTCAGTCAAGTCGAGATATGAACGGCAAGCAGGACAAGCTTTACCTGAAGGTGGTTTGGTTGCAACTTTGCTGAACAAGACAAAAGAAGCTTTGCAACAACACCTTCGGTTGAACGCCCACACTTTGGCGATTATGCTCAGGTACGTGAGGTCATCGTTGAGTATCATAGACCAAGACTTTTGATGAACCCAGTTGCACAAACTCCGGCGAATGCAACTTTTGCGGTTGGAGCTTCGGCTCCCATGGACATTGGTGCTTTAGCAGCAGCTTTGTGGAAAGGACAAGGAAAAGTACCTCGTGACGAGGAACGAGTTACGACTATGTGTGCTAGCCCGATAATCTTCCCGCCGAAACCATCGTAGGTGTTTCGGCTAGAAACGAAGTTTCTATGGCTATCTATTGCTCTTGCTATGAGTGCCAGCTTGCAAGACGTGGATAGCATGACTTGGAATGGCGAGGAACCTTGTACACTTCCGTGGCCATTCTGGATAAAGTCCCCCATCGGGGGGGTAATTTTGAAGTACCCACCCGACCCACCCTGGGGAGGGCTAGCCGAAGGCTAGCGACAATCTCCAGGCTAACTGGGATTTATGCTGTCGCGCGCTACTGCTTGTTAGCTCGCTGTCGTTGCTCGGCTAGTACGACTACTCTAGCTAGTACCTACACGGAGGATGTAGGGGATGGTGGTGGGCTAGATGGGCTAGTGCACGGAAAAGGAAAGAAAGGAAAAGGAAAAGGAAAGGACTTTTCGAAGTCATCAGGTAAAGGAAATCAACATTGGAACTTTATGATGAAAGGAAAAGGAAATGGAGGAAAGCCAACTTCTAGCTCTACTTCGGTTTGCTGGACGTGTGGTAAGACAGGACACTTTTCGAGCAACTGCCCGAACTACCGTGTTTCAGCTGTTGAAGGTGAAGAACTTTACCCGTCGGAGGGCACAGGAGATTGGTTTCACTGTGGTGAGGACGACTGGTCTGACTGGAACGATTGGGCGATTAACGCGGTAACCGAACTTTACAATGACCCTAAACAGTTGGGATCAGGCATGGGATGATCAACTTTGGTCTTGGGACACTTGGTCCTGGGATTATTCTTGGGATCCATGGGGTTGGTCTTCGGACTTTACATCACAGGTTTGGCCTGCAGAGGCCGCTCCTTCGGCGAAGGCCGAAACTGTGGCGAAGCCTAAGGAAGAGGCTTCGTCGTCAAGCGATGTGACTTTGCAAGGACCACCAGGACTTTCGGCCCCCAAAGCCAAACCGAAAGCTAATGCAAGCATCAGCCCGAGCACTTTGCTCATGTCGGCTGTTGTTCTCGGCAACTTCGGTTTGGGGAACACTTTCAGAGTTGATGGGATGACGAATGGAGTTGCAGACTACAGCTTTGGTGGTTTCGGTGAGTGTGAGAACTTTGAGCCTGCGGCTTGCATGGCCCCGCTTGAGACTTTCTCACAAGGGTCGCACGGATGAGAACCAACGACTTTTCAGTGTTGGTGATCTTGGTCTTAAGAACTTGAAAACGACTTTCAGGGATGTTGCTTTGGAGGAGCATTTGATTGCTTCTACTTTAAAGGATTCGGAACCTTGGATCCTCTTTGATTCAGGCGCTGCAACTCACTGTTGCCCGAAGGACTTTGCTTCCGAGTAGCTACTCTTGCCACTCACAGGTAAGGCTCCACCTTTGAGGAGCATTTCGGGTCGGCCTTTGACGGTCTTTGGACGCAGACTTGTGAAGGTTGATTTGGAGGGCCAGGCCTGTTGCTTGCACTTCTACGTTTGCGACGTTCCCTACTGTGTGGTGTCTGTTGGAAGACTTTTGAGGTCAGGATTTGATGTGAACCCTTCTTCTAAGAAATCGAACACTTTTGGAAAGGCATGGTTCACTTCCTTTCTTGAGGCCCACTGGCACCTTTCAACAAGGAAGAGTTTGAAGTCGTGTGTAACACTTTTCACACGCAGAGTGCACAAGGTACCGTAGTGGCCCCAGTGTTTCGACCTTTGGTTCAGATT
Source organism: Symbiodinium sp. CCMP2592 (assembly GCA_905221615.1). NCBI lineage: Eukaryota > Dinophyceae > Suessiales > Symbiodiniaceae > Symbiodinium > Symbiodinium sp. CCMP2592. The sequence continues at coordinate 61,660 of CAJNDT010000079.1, forward strand.
CACTTTCTTGTCTCCCGAAGGGCGTAAGGATCGCCCTGTAGACTTGAAAGACCCCCAATTTCAGACGAACGCGTAACCTACTTTGAGTACGCAGATGGCAGAAAAGAGACTTTCACCGACAACTGGCGTAAAGCAGAGAACCCGAAGGGACCTGCCCCAGAACGCTTTGTTGGCAAGACTGTGTTTAAAATTTCCTCCAAACCCACGGGCCGCAAGCTGGTTGGAAAACAGACAACTTTACTTGAACTCACACCTGCAAGCAAACCTGTGCCACAGCCACTTGCGCAGCAGCAAGAACCTTTAGCAGAGTCTGCGCCTTGAGCAGACTTCTTCAGGAACGCTGGACGACTTTCGGAAGGCTTTGCGGCAACAGGCCAGCCGTATACGCACGACTTGTGGCTTGGCTTTCCGTCTTGTTGGGTGCGTGTTCACTACGAGCAGCGGACAACACTTTTGGTGCTGGAAGATCCGCACTTTGAAGAGCAGCTTGGCAACGGTCGCATGACTTTGGTTGGGAGGCCTGAGACAGAGGAAGTGCCCTTTTGGCACGCTGACGTTTTGCGCAAGAGTGGCACTACTTTCTTTGATCAGCTCACCCTTTGTTGGAGCCACTTGCTTTGAGAAGGCAGATTTGCAACTTGTGGAGTGTGAGCCAGAAGCTCCAGACTACATTGCGCGTCGCCCGCGCGGCCTTAAGCAGGCGCGAGCCAACTTTGACGGAGCAACTTGAACACGAGCTCTCCCACTTGCCTTTTAAGGCCTGGTGGGAGGTTTGCGTGCGTGCCAACAGCAAGCAGGCCAAGAGCCGCAGACTTTCGCAGCCTGTGTTGCAGATGGACTTTAGCTTTCTTGGCGACAAGCCGGGTGAGGAGTAGATCACAATTGTGAATGTTGTGGATGTCCTTTCGGGCATGGCTTTCTGTTGTGATTCCCACCAAGCCGCGCACACCTTACTCGCAAGCGGAGTTGCGTCGCTTTGTGCTTGAAAGTGGAAGAACTTTCGGTGTGTTGCAAGCGGATCCCGAACCCGCCCTCCTCGCGATTGCTCTGTGACCGGGGACAGATCAAGGCTTTGCGCCTTGAGGTCCTTGAGTGGTGCGTCACGTGCAGTGGCTTGTGAACCGCTACTTGTGCAACGCGGAAGGAACCACGGCTTTTGAGCGACGTTGGCGTAAGACATATGCCGGCTTTATCTGTCGCTTTGGAGAGACCGTGCTTTTCCGCAAGCCGCATCCGCAGAAGGGCCGTGCGGCTTTGGTGCCCGGAGTTTGGCTTGGCAAGGACACAGAGTCTGATCAGCACTTTGTTGCTCGGTGTCTTCAAGACTGTGACCGCGCGTCCCTGGGACCCACAGGTCCGAAGGCTGAGACGGACACTTGTGTCTTTCCTCAAGCCAAGCGGTCCGAGGAGGCGATCGCGGTGGACCCTTCGAATTTTGAGCAGCAGCAGCAGCAGCAGTCGACTGAGCCACTTGCACCTGGAGACTTGCAAGAAGTTGAAGACTTGCTTGGTGACGACTTGAGCGGCTTTGAGCCAAAGGCGATCCCGCCAAGGGAAGACTTGTCGGACTTGGAGTCTTTGCCTACTCCACCTGACGTTGATGATACCTTTGAGCCTCCGCACGTCACTTTGGACCAACAGACACAGGGCCAACCACGGTCCTCAACGGAAGCTGCTTTGCCGCACCCAGCGGCTAGAAGGCCTCGACTTGAGGAGGCGTCTGCTTCTTCTCCGACCAAGCGGACTTCGGAGACTTTGCCTGTTGGTACCACCAAGGTGCAGAGAATGGCCAGCGTTACTTTTGCGCGGACTAAGAAGCGGTTTCGTGTGTGTGTGTGTGTGTGACTTTCGTGTCTCTGCTGTGACAACCAAGCAGGACCTTGTAGTGCCAGTGGCGGTGAATCAAGATGAGAAGGAGCTCTTGTTGATGAAGACACTTGAGAATCCGCAAATTTGGTACAACACGGAGTTTCCACACGAAGAGGAAGTCGCTGGAATGATTAAGGAAATGAAGTCTATGCGAGACTTTGATGTGTTCGATGAGGTCTCAATAGACAACGTTTCTGCTGAAGCTTTGAATTCAGCGATTTCCACTAAGTGGGTTACGGTGCGCAAGCCAGATGGCACTGTGCGCTGTAGGATAGTGGGTAGAGGTTACACCCAACAGGTTGAAGACAAGGATGAGACTTTTGCCTCTACGCCCTCCTTAACCACACTTCGTCTTTTGTTGACTTTGGCTGTAGCGAAGGGATGGCACATATCGATCGGGAGACATTTCGACGGCATTTCTTCATGCCCTGGTCGATGGTGTTTTATGTCATTCCCCCTCACGAGTTTTAGCCTAAGGGCCGTACTTTGTGTAAGCTTAAGAAAGCTCTTTACGGCCTCAAGCACAGCCCGAAGCTTTGGCAGCAACACTTTGCATCTGTCATGGAGAAGAACGGCTTTAGACACATGAAGTCAGACTCAAACCTTTACGTGCATGACAGTAGGCAGCTTTACGTCCTGGCATACGTGGATGACTTGATGTTCTTCGGTTCGCAGGCTGATGTTTCGACTTTGATCCAGGATCTTCAGAAAGACTTCTTGCTCAAGGTGACAGGTACTTTAAATGAAGGTCAAAGTTCGTCGTTTCTAGGCCGCAACCTGAAGCGAACGTCCACGTTTATCTCTGTAGGAATGAGCCCATCTTACATTGATACGATGCTAAAGCTTTATGGTTTGAAACAGTGCCGCCAGGCACTTGCGCCAGGAACGGATGCTTTGAGAAAGCAGCTCGACTGTGAACCTTTGGACCCCGAGGATCACAAACGCTACCGGCTAACACTTCCCCTTTCTCCCCAGACTTTGCCAACATCTGTTGGCTCAGGACCACTTTGTTCTGCAGAGAGAAAGGCGCTTCCGAACTTCAGGGATACTTTGGTCTCAGTCGTGTGAGCTTGTGCACGGAATTACTTTAGGGTAGTTTGGTGTGCATGTTGGACTATTGTACTGTCGCAATGTATGTATTTATGTATGTACGGGCGGGTTTAGGGTTTTAAGGTTCAGGGTTGGTAATTGATATTGGTATTGCTTTTCTTAGGGTTCGCAGGGTTGAGGGTTTGGGTTTTATGGTTTAGGGTTCACGGTTCAGGCTGTCGGGTTTTGCGTTTAGGGTCTAGGGGTTCAGGGTTTAGGGTTTTGGGCTTTACGGTTTAGGGTTTGGGGCTATGCGCGCCCGGCGCGCGCTCGCGCTCTCGGTGCGGTTTACGGTTTCAGGGTTAAGCTGTTTTTTGTAATACGTACTTATGAGCAGTGAGTCTATAGTGCTTACGGTTTTTAGGGTTTGGGGTTGTGCGGTTTCGGGTTTCAGGTTTAAGCTGTTGGGGTGTGACAGTTAAGACTTTGGGTGGCGCATGCCTGGCGCGTGCGGTTGACAGGTTTAGGGTCAGTAAGTTGGGGTTTGACGTTTGTAGTTCGTGGGTATACTGAGTAATCGTATTCGTGCAATAGTTTAGGGTTTCGGAGTTTACTGTTTACGGTTTACACTGTTGGAGTTGTATTATTTAAGGTTTTGATGATGATGCTGCACTGCATCATCCGCTGATTGACCCTCTCCAGACATCATCATGAAAAATGGAGGAAGGCAGGCGAATTCGAATTCTTTTTATGCGACCAAAGAACAGCTGTATGCTTCGTACTGCACGACACGAAGTCATCTTGCTGAGATGTACAAGGTGTGCAAGCTGATGTCTTAGCGTCCTTTTCCGACCAAAACTTTTGGCTTGAATAGTCTGATTGGTGCCCATGACCCTTCGGACGGGGTCAGGGTTTGGGTGGCTGTTGATGAATTGAGAAGGGAGTTGGGGTGTTCCGGGATTTGGGGGTCGCGCGGGCAGCTTCAGCAGGATCCTTCAAAACGTTTCCAGATCATTCTTGTTCTGCTTCAGACGAACGCCAGCTGCACTCAGAAGACTAATGCACTGCTGCAACTGCACGGGGTCTCTTCATTTTTCCTCTCAGTCGCAAGACCTGGGTAACTTGGGGCAGCCCGGACGAAAACTAATCTATCGGACCGCCCATGCTCGGCACGAGTTGTCTATTTCAGAATGAGGGAAGGTACACACCACCCCCACCACTTCAAGGGTGTTCGGGTGGGGCAAAACAAGCAAGCACACCACACACAAAGTGTCCAGCCACACAGGCGACCCTCAGAGCATGTTTTAACAGCTGCTGGCCTGCACATGTCAGGCTGATATATGTTATTGTCTTGGGAGTTGATATTCGGGCCGGTATTGAGCTTCGAGCATTCAGACAGAAACGATGGTCATCGTTGGAAAATTTCATCTGTCGGAGGATCTGAGTGAACGGTCGCAAGGAGTTGAGAATGAAGACGGCTGCCGAAAAGCAGAGGCTTTTACCTCGGAACTTCAAAACCAAACGCTAAGCCTGGATACACCAGAAGCCTAAACGTAGGAGGATTGGTGACGGTATCGCGGCACCTCGCGGTAGTTCTTCCCGGGGGGTTAATAGATGTAGGTATAGATATGAATGGTTTTCGCACGCACGCGGTCCATACGTCACATTCACAGCAGGATGCGCTCCGCCATGTCAGATGTTGCACAGGGCTCAGCTGATTGTTCGATTTTGTGACCATGTGTTCGGTTGTGGCTAGCACGAGGCCTTCCAAATGTTGGCCGTTGCCGAAATTGGCTACGTTCTCACGTGGAGTAGCCGACAGAGTACATGGTGGAAGGAAAACTGCTTTTTCTTGTCGTTGGCTTGACGAGGACGGGGACTTGTCGGTTCACTCAAACGGTTGATCCTGCAGGTGCAGTGGTTCCTTCCGGTATTGACCTATGGCGCCTATATTCTCTGTGCGAGCACTTTCAGCCAGAGGACCGAAGCAACGGACGACTTGGGTTGTTGTTTGTAACTTGTTTTCGAGGCAGCGAGTGGTTGCGCCTGCAGCGCATGGTGACGACCGAGACAGCCTGTCGATTGAGGTGCGGCCGAGTTGGCAAATCGACATTTAGCCGCAACAGAATCAACAGCGTTGTTTCAGGTTGCAGAGGAAGGTCATGCTTGGCACGTTCGGCCGAGCAGGAGTGGCCATCACCGATGACACCTCGTTGAGCTCCTGCGTTCACACGAGGTCAACACGCTTCCGGCGAGACGTCCCAGCAACAGAGGCCGATTTTTTTCGGGTTTGGGGCGGTGTTTTCGGGAATTTGAGAAGGCAGAACCATCCATGGCAGCCGGTTCGCTTGGATGCCAGGAGCTTTTGCAGAGCGATCGGTCACAGAATCGGAAGAATTGTCACCGCACAGAGGAATTGTGGAGGAAGCAGCGATGGGCATCTGGGCCTGCAGCCCAGGGGTTGAAGTCGTGAAAGGCGTTTTCTTGTTTGTGCAGTTTTCTACAGGTCAGGCCGGCACGCGACTTCCAAGGTGGCTTTGGCAAGATTCTCGCATGGTCGACGCAATGGTTATGGAGCAGACGTGACCAAGTTCGTCAGGTCGCAGGGACCTGTTGTGCCCTCGTTGCGCTCTACCTCCTGCTCGACTGCATGGGTCGCGCGTGGCTAAGCACAGCCAAATTAGTGGTTGAGGGCGTGTCACAGAAAGTCCGGAGGCCTTTCGTGCGTGGCAGGCGCCACGCCTGACATTATGGGCTTCATTGCCAGAGCCTGAGAAAGCGGGTGTCGGGTGGAGGGTGGGCGGATCCGCTCCGCGCTCAGGTCCTTGCAGCTGGACTCCGGATTCCTGGCCTCTTGGAGGTGTTGGCCCTGGGGCCAGCCCTGGATGCCAAGAAAAGTGAAAGTACCTCGGCAGAAAGCGGCTCCTCGTTTTGCGACTTGCTCTGACTCTTTGTCTTCTCCGCTGTGACAAGGCGACGCCGAAGCAACCGAGGCGTCCGCGCCCCTTGTTCCTCATGGCAGGGCAAGAGCCATAGACCATAGACATAGAACTTCTCGGATTCTTGTCTTGCCGTTCTCTTGCTGGGTGCTCTTTTCTGCGAAAGCTCGGGGCTTTCGTGGTATCGGCTTGGAGCTTGCAGTCACTCATCTTTCGCAAGTATGAGACAACTGCGACAGCACATGATCTTGAACCCAACAGGGCATCCCAAGGTCCTGCCACAAAAAGTTTCTTTACAGCAGGCGTCGAGTGAAGGGTTATGTGCAGGTGAAGCCTGTATGTCATATTTTCACATTGTGCAGCATTTGTCGTGCCCAAGGGAGTGAAGAGTACTAGTTACGAAGCGTTGGCGCTTGATTCCACGGGCACAAAGCTGCATCCCTGGCATCCAAGCGGGGCTTTCCGGCGCGGGATGCAGGACCAGACGACGGACTCCGCGAAGCTTCCCGGCAGCTCCTTGGCGCTCCTCGCGGCGTCGTCGGCCATCCCTGTGAGCTTGAAGGTGAAGGCTCGAGTGATGCCTCTCCTCTCCGCTCTCCGCTCTCCTCTCGGCTTCGTCTCTCCTGCAGGGCCAGGCGGTCGAGTCCTTCGAGTACCTTGCTATTCTGCTGGTCCGCACTGCTCTGCCGCTCTGCTCTCAGAAACGCCTCTCACCGTCTTCAACCTGTCGTGCCGCGCCAGGGTGCGCAGATTGTGCACTTGGTGGTGTTGCTTTGGCGTGGGTCTTACTCGGATTTCCTGGGATGCTCTGCCGTTGCTGGTATCAGTGCAATGAATCAGAGGCTAGGACACCCTCTTTCTTGACAGCTTTTCTTGTACTGCGCCGAGCCAGCTTCCCGGAAGGAGAAATCCAAACCTGTGCCCGGAGATGGGCGATGAGCTGGAAACCACCTGGCTGTAGCTGCGTTCCAGCCATGAACGCCACTGATGTGAACACTGCATGTGCGAAGGTTTTTGGACGCTGCGAGGCAAACAAATCTGCATCCACTCCCGCGTCACTTTGTCCTGTGTTTCGTCATGTTGCATGGGCTATCAGCGTCGGTTGAACGGTTGAAAAGTGACGGCGTTGCCACAAACTGACATGTCATGGCATGCTTTTGAACTTGAGCTTGTGCTTTGGCGCTTCAATTATATCCGGGTCCGGGCCCACATGCGTAGTACGGATTGAGGAGGCTACGCATGGAGCACATGGGGACCTTGAGGCTTCCCGTATTTGATTTCAGGGCCTCGCGGCTCCACGAATAAAACATGTCAGACGGGGTTTGAAGCATCCATCTCTTCATTCAAGCCTTGGGCTTCTGGGGCTTGTGGATCGAAGTTCTGAAGGCTGGGCCGACAGCGCTGGGTCGGATGCCTGCTGCTCACCCTGTATGGTGGGTTTGGCTCCCAGACTCAGAGTCCCAGTGCTGCTGTGTTTCTGCATCAGAATCGTGGCAGGTGCCTGGTCTGGGTCCTGACTCGTTTCTATCTGACCGAGTTTTTGCGAGAGTAGTTGTTCCGGCTGTGTTGGGCGATGCGTCAAAACGACAGCGGCGCTCTGCAGATCTCGAAGAGGGTTCTTTCAGTCTCGCGTCATGCATGCATGTGTGAGTGAACCTCCCTAGCACATGGGAGCAGAGGGTCGCTCTTATTGTTGATTGCTCATTATTGTCAGCCACATGTTGTGTTTCCAAAAAGTATAAAATCTTGCAGGGGGTGCCAGGGGATTGCAGAAGGCTGGCACCAACGAAGACCTTTCTGCTTTCCTGTGAAATCGACTTGGGACGCCAAGTCGACGTACCTGCAGTTTGTGACACATTTCATCGTGCAAGCTGTGCATGGTTCTATCCTGTGATATCATCGCTGTGCAAAACAAAACCACTGGTCGGCAGCTCAGGTTGCTCAGGTCTGCTTTTGCGTGTACGGTTGCAGCAATCTGAATTACACAACAAGAAAGTGCAACATGCCTCTCTTCCTTCCTTTCTTCACTCTTGCTCTTGGCCGAATCAATCAGTGTGATCAGCGTGGGTCATGAGACTCCAGAGCAACAGCTTTCCGTCATGGCGCCGTGGTGACCCTTCGTGGGAGACCGGTGATGAACCGGATTGTTCAGACCTTTGGTTCAGACGTTCAGATCTCCCGCTGCTACTAATTCCCCTCTCTCTCTCTGATGCCTGCATGTGAGTCTGACATGAGTGCAGGTGCAGTAACTGGCGTCTAGTGCAGTAACCGGCTGCTAATGCACAGGACTACCTCGCTATTCTGCCGTCCTTATTCTGTCTCCTCCTTCTCAGGGAATGCAAGGGCATGTGAAGCTGACATGAGTGCAGATGTGGTAATCTTCGTCTAATGCAAGTGACTGCAGCTGCCTGCGGGAAGTAATTGTGGTACGAGCAGCACGCCGCCCACCGCCCAACGGGAATGAGCCATCAACCGCAGTTTTTTCAACAGCCGCAGCCGGAACATCAAGTTTGGACACCGGCATCACCGTACCCGACGGCAACACGCCCACATGTGCAGCCACAGCAGCATGAGCCATGGATGCAACCTGCATGCTATACAACACAGCCAAAATACTTGGCACAGGTGCAACCCGCACAGACAATGCAGCCGTCTATGCCACAATTCAGCAACGCTCAAGGCACACTAACGATGCCAGGACCACCAACACCACTCCATCACCAAACACACTCACTTCTCCACCCATCCGTACAACTTCAACAACCAAGTCCCACCGTACAAACTACAGTTCAACCAGCACCGCCACAACACTTCATGACACCACACACGACATCTTTGTTATGCCGCCACAACCAACATTTCTTATGATGCTTCAGCTACACACGACTCCTCAATTTTCAGCACCACTTGCACCTACCACATTCACGGCAACAGCCCCGGCACACAGCACGTCCTTCGTTTACAGCCAACCAACACAACAGCTGACAGCACCCCCACCCACACCCATCGCCACATCAACAGTACCAAATTTGCTGCCGGATCCATCTACCCAACATATTGCAGCCACACCCACGGCACAAGGCCCACAGGCAACACCAGCACCCTCCCAGACTGCGGGAGATCAGAATGTATCCACCCAGGCGCCGACAGCATCCGGGGACGGGCCTCACCCGGCTTCGCCTCTTCCACGCCGCAGACATCGCTCCCACCCACAGCCGCGCACGAACAGCAAACAGAAGCAACCCACGCAAGTACAAGAAGCACCACGAGAGACACCAACGCTCCCACAGCCGCCATCGTCGAGACCGCACGCCCACTACAAGGCGCAGGCGCACACACAGGCGCAGCCGGAGCAGCCGTGGGTCATTGGAAACCAGGACTCCCGCCGTGGTGCTCCGCAGCTATTCCACGGTCCAAGCCCAGTCAGGGAACCAAGATCGATGGCATTTTCAGAGAGAGCGAACTCCACCAACCCGGCAAACTCAACGCTTACCCACACCACCAGCAGTTCCACAACAGCAACGCCACCATACCGGCGGTGCGTCACAGAGCCTCACCTCGCAATTTCAGCGGGTGGCTCAACAAGTTCGTTTGAAAGCCTCCTCACCCCAGCAACCTGGTATGCTTTCTTCAGCCCAGCAGTCTGCAACCGCGGCAGCGCAGCCGCTTCCGGTGGATCCTACTACAGCACCACAGCAGAGCATGGAGCAGTTGCGCCAAGACAGACGTCCTCCACAAACGGACGTTATTCCATATTCGGAAGTGTTCGAGAACCAGAAGCCCACGGCACATGCAGTTGACCTTGAAGAGGTCACAAAGCTGACTCAGACATTGATTGAACTCGCGACAGAAACCGAGATCAAAATCAACACATTACAGGAATTTGCCTACGGCGTCCTGTCGTCTGGGACTCGGCAAGCTTGCGAAGAATTAAATTCGGTCGTCACCCCCATCAGCGATGGGGTACACCAGATGCTCTTTGTGCCATGGCGCGGCGAGCAACGCCGGCCTTTCGGCTGTACACAGCATGAGCAACCTGGCGGCACTTACGTGTATACGTGGGCCCACGGCACAGACATGGCCACTGCAGCCAAAATCATGCTAGAGGATCTTCGCAGACCCACCTCGATCAAGCATACATTTGGCGTCAACTACAATGAAATACCAGCATGCGTGGTCTATGGCAGCGCCACACCGGGTTGCGGACCAGGCCACCCGCAGACCTAAACAGCAGCAGGGTATCCTTGTTTTCGGCAAAGTCCGCAGCAAATTCCAACATTATAAAATCTCGTACAGGGATATGTGGCGGGAATCATTCATTGTCGGCCGCAAAGGCATGGTCAGAACCCCTGAAAAATGGGGTTCCGCGCTGGACATTTCAGCATCGTTGGCTTCGGCATCATTCAGTAAGTTCACTTGCCTTACTGTTCAGTTCACGGGTCTTCCTGTTTGCTTACATGTTGTTTTCTTCCGATGCCAGGTTTTGTTCACCCAGCTGATAAAGCTGGCTAACATTGCTCCGACTCGCATTTCTGAGCCAAACAGGTGCCAGGTAACCTGGATACAGCGCAAGAGTCAGCTTGAAGGTTTGTTGGAGTGCATGCTTCTTCGTGTACCCCGCAGCCTTTTGCAGCTACCAGCATTCTAACAGACCCACAGGATGCAGATGAATCAACATTCCCAACCACGGTGGACACCGACGCCACCGACAGGCATGATGGGCACTTCCATCAGCACGCTACAGAGATCCATGACGATGCCGATTCGACCAGGGGGACTACCTCCTCCACCACCACCCAGCAATCAGGCAACTACGATCCACACACCCCACACCCTCCACACTCCATCAACATGGAATCACATACCGGCGACTAACATCCCTTGCTCCCAGCCAACCTTCCCACCACCACCTCCACCCCCGCACGCACCACCTCCACAACTGCACGCACCTTCCCCACCAACTTCCCCTCCACCCTCGCATTACTCACCATCACCATCAGCTTTGTCACCCGCTTCCTCACCTACTTTCTCAACTACACTAACCACACAGACACCGACACCGACAACACCCCACACCGGCAACAACACCACCACGGCAACACCATTTACTACTCAGATACCACACGACTTTGTACAAACGTCGGAACGTTGGGACAACAGGCAACTAGTCGGCCTTAATCTTCCCCGACACATACCACCACATTCGGTTCAAAACAAAACAACCGGATTACCAATCGCTACCATACCCTTGGTGGCTTTTCTTCGCCACAATTGGTCGTCGTACCGGTTAAGGTACACGTCTCACGGCTATGAATTTGCACATTACATGCAACAAGCATGTCAGCGAGGCAGTTTTCACTACAGAGCTTCTAGGGATGCTTAGGGCACGCCGAATAGATTTGGATCAAGCAGCCACCGCGTTCTGCTGGCAGGAGAAGCTAAATCTGGCAAAACTTCCGGCTATGTCACAGCTGATCAAGGAATTGGTCCTTCATTTGCAAGAGTTACAAGACCAGTACAATGATGCCAACAAGGCATCAAAATCGACAGCTCCTCACCACCTGAGCAGACAGAAGCAACAACACAAGACTCCCAGCAGGAGCAGCAATCGGAAAAACCGGGCCCTCAACTCCCGGTTCAGGAGCCACAGAAGGATGCGCGTGACCCGCATTCAGCTCATCGAATCAGTGACTTAGAAGCGCAACTGGCTTCAGCCTTGGAAGCAGTCGAAGCAATGAAAGCAGCGGGGTCAACCGGCGGTCACCCCAGCACTCCCAAGAAGTCAAAAGTACACCAATCCGCGCAGCCTCGCACTCCAGCCGCCACAACACACAACCCAACTGGACAACCCTCTGCCATCGAGGTCTCACCAACGAATGAGAATCGAGGGCAAAAACGCGCTCTCACTTTGGACAGCAACACGGACAGCACGCATACACACACCGCTTCTACCTCATCCGGTCAACCACCAGCTCCAGCAACAAGCACAACACCATCCACCACAGCATCACCACCTGCCTCGATGACGGGAACACACTTCCCAGGCAGATCTTTGACCGGGATCAAAAGACAACGCCAATCCACCTTGGCGCCTGCAAAATCTGGTTCACACAAGGACTCTAAGATGGACCCACAGCGCATTTTTCAGCAACCCACCAAACCTAGCATATGGTTCCAAGACCATTTCGCAGGGTACATTCCGAGTCAGAAATCAGTCGGTGGTTCGGAGCTATCAAGGGAATCACGGAAAAGCAACGAAGCCAAGTAAAACAGTACTTGGATCTGGTTGCATCAGAGTTTCCAACTCGAGTGAGTCACAACAACAGACACTCCGCTGCAGCGGCCTGGGGAGTACCACCCAAAGCCATTGACAAATTTGGCGCACCAGCCTTGATCAAACTCGTGGCCATCATCAGCCAAATGACTGAGTGACTACGACGCCACTTGCATTCCCACCGCACTCCGGCGAGGAGCCAACCTCGTCCCCGCAAATCCAACTTCACTGCAAAGCAATTTAAGAAAGTCATTCAAATTTTGGACAAAGGCAGAAACATTCTGCAAATGTTGTCGCCACAAGCTGAACAAACATCAGGACAGATGCACCAGATCATTTTATGGTTACAAGGATTATCCTTGTTATTACGGGTTCAGCATTTTCACCTCAAACATGAGGCTGGACATTTCGCCAACTTGCAACGACTATTTTTACACTCGTGTGTTTCACACGAGACCTACACACTTTCATTTTTCAGGCAACAGCAGGTTGTCTACTGCCGTATCTCCACACGACAGCATCTTCAGCGATTTGTCTACATTGGCAGTACCAGTCAAACAATGACACAGCGAGAGAGCACGCGCAACTGCAAGTTCAAACAACTCAAGCAACACAAAAGTGTGCAAGCTGAACTTTCACTCAGATGGTGGCATAAGCACAAGTGCTATCGTCAATACACCCCCATTGTGCTGCAGGCCAACATTCCAGTTACAGAGTTGGAAGCTACAGAGAACACGCTCATACAGCACCATCAGGCAAAGCTCAATTTTCCTTACATCACATCGCACATGAAAGGAGCCATTTCAGGTTTTACAAAAGCAGCCAACAACAAACACAACGGCACAGCCTCCTTGTGGGCTAAGCTCCGCAGAGGAAAACTACACCATTCCATTCGGAATTTCACCAGTTCCCCGCTCTTCGAGACACGAAAGCAAGCACGGCTTACAGTCTCAAATCTCAGTTCTAACACACGCACCAGAGTCGACACGGTGCGTCAGCTTTTACGATCTGACACACCCACTTCCACAGTTTAAGCACTATGCAAACTCACCAACAATCTGCCGCGCAGAGACTGCAGACATGCGCAAAAAAGCCCTTCACACAGTCTTCAAGAAGCGACGACTTACAAGTCCACCAGCAACAAAACCAATCTACTTACACACACTGCTGCATCCGCAATTCACTGACAACATGCGGCAGTTTCTACGGTCCCGTCTCACCGAGCAAAAACAACGCATTCCACCATTACATCTACCGGGCACAGAATCAGTGTACAAGAAACACCCACCGATTCAGCAAATTTTACACAATTGGAGGGCGGCTCACACCACATGGCAGCCGCATGCATGCACTTACGCATCGTTGCAGGCACAGGTTTCACCAGACCATATCTACAACAACCACATTGCCATCCCCATGGCAGAGCTGCAGCCACAACATGAATTTTTGGCTTACTCAGGCAAGAGCAATTGCCTACCAAAGCCTTCACAACTCGCACCTCAACTTACAAGATCTATTAGATCTTGGCACAGGCACTATGGCTTTCCGTTCAATGTTGATGCCACAAAGCAATTTGTGGCAGAACAAATGTCTCAACACAAGAAACATTGTTCCCACACTAACTCTTTACACGTCAAATCAATCAAGCAGATACAGCAACAACTTCCAACTGGAATCATTCACTGCGAAGACCATTTTCCAAACAGGCTCCTTTGGTACTGCCCAGTTTTGTACCGCACCGCCATTCACAACACCTTCCTCGATAAGGAGGTCTTCAGCATCTCACCCCACGCACCCCTTCAGCATCACTATGATGTCTACACTGACATCTGTGCCATGCTCCCAGACTATGCCTGGGCCTTCAAACAATGGGGCCACATACCACGAGCATACATTGTACCAAAACGCAAGAGGAAATTCACAAAAGGACGTCCCATAGTAGCATTTCTCGACACTATGCCCATAGTGACTATGGGCAGAAAACTATGGGAGGCACTTGCGGACGTTCTACAGCTATGACATCACAGGCATGTCCAGATTCATTTCATCAGGGAGATGGCCTCACTCAACTCAAGCAAACAGCAGCCTTTTTGCAAGACAGACACAAATTACAGGACTCCGCGGAATACGTCCTGTACAATCAGGATTTAGCAGGATTCTTCACTTCGGTTGACAAGAACCGATTTCTTTCAGCGTACAGCATACTCGTGCGATGGTACCGAGAGAAAAACCCACTCCACTCCAACACATTTTACATTGATCACTCACAGAAAGACCCCACGCGCAGGGTTCGGGGCAAGAGCAGACAAAAGCAGCAGGAAGCATCCTCGGGCAACAAACTTGGCATTCAGCTTCAACACATCCCACAGATCATTAGTACTCATGCTGAACTATTTTACAGTTGGCAACTCTCTCATTGAGCAGATCCGCGGGGCACCCATGGGATCACCGTGCAGCCCAGCCTTATGCAATCTTGTGGTGGCTGTAGAGGAACAATGCTGGCACCACACGTACAAGCAACTTTTTGTCAATCACAAGTACTTTCCTCAGCACACCCACAAGGACCATGCTATTTTCTTTGCAGCTCGCTACGTGGACAACAGAGTACTTTTGCTGCCGAGCCACTTGGCCAAGCTGCCTCCCTTCAAGCAACTCACAGCTTCATCTTTTTACAAGCCTCCGGTCCAGCTTGAATCTGAACCGGCAAAAATTTTCCTGGGATTTGCCATTGATCCCCACCAACGCAGCCTCCTGTACCAATGCAATCTACATAGAGCAGACATTTTTACACCCCCAATCGGCCACCACCAGCCGAACACTTCGCAGCAGTTTTCAGGCACGCGCACGATTCGTACAGAGAGTCACTACACCGAGCACAAAAGCCTACAGTGCCGTTCGAGCTATGCGTGACCTCTACGTGGCAGCTGGGTACTGCGACCGTCAGCTGTAGAAAAACATTGAACAGTGATTTGCGGGTTGAGTTGCCCCAGTTGCCCATGCTCATACACCGCAACTCATTTTTGAATATGTTTCGTTATGTACGCCGCAGCCAGGTCAGTGCAGCGACCTCCGCGACGATGTATAAGAGCGCCGCGACTGGAAAGCTGCAACTCAAGCATAAGGCATTGAAAAGCCGACCGCGGCACAATCCAGTTCACAAGGAGCAGAAGCGCAGACGCGGACGAGCTTCGTCGGTGTATGAAGCACCGCAACCACGCCCACCATTACGATCACACATCCTCCGCATTGCAGAGGAACAGGAGGAGCAAGATCAAGATGAAGACCAGGAAACCAATCCAACACCGAGCATTCCGGCACCGAGCACTCCGCCATACCCTCCGGACATGCCGATTGCTTCGGGAGACATAGGTGAGGTCATCAATCTTCTCCACCAGCTCCACACATCTATGACTGAGGCGCAGGCAAAGCTGGAACGCTTGGTTCAGCAAGCCACGACTGTCTTGACAACGCAACATGAAGCCACTACTGCCATTATGGCAAGTTGTAAATCACAACTTGATATTCTCGAGAGCCTCATGAGGCAGGACACACCAGACTGGTCCTAAAGCCAAACAAGGCGACAGTCACGAAGGCGGAAAACAGTTGCTTTATCCGGAGCATGACTACATGCATTGCGCAAAGCCTTGTAGCACATTCGCTTTATCCTTCAGTTTTGGCTCACGTGTACGAAAGCATTAGCACAGATTGATTCGTGATGAACAATCCCCCAGCACCCACGGAGACATCATCTACTACACCGACACCCACAGATGCTGAAGCCCGACGTGAGGCCCTTGCTCAGGCCCTCTTGGAAGTTTTGACGGAACACCAGGAGCATGCATCGGACGCTGGCAGTGAGATCTCTACATTCAGTGAACGGGCTTTTCGTGCAGAGTTCATCGTTCAAACAGAACGGGAGCTCACAGAGTTGAAACAAAGAGTGGCAAGACTTGAGGCACTCTTACGAACATGAGAGCCACCAAGAAGCAGCGAACTAGAGTTCCGTACAATAACCTGCGCTGCACAAGAGTCTGTGCATGCTTGATTTTTGCTGCTACAACCATTCACAGAGCAAACATTTATAACTACGCAGCTTTTCAGCTCATACTTTGCTGTGTTGAGACCATGGATCGAAGTACCAGATCGAGATCCCCACGAGCATCGGAGTGGATGGCATTGGGCCACCAATGGCTCTTCATGGTGCCGCGAATACTTTATTGCTTCCAGAGATTGGATCAACAGCCGTGCACAGCAACATGATCCAACTGAAAACTCACCTAACCCCTGGAGCAACCTCCACTACTTCGACCTCTCCAACACTAAAGAGGAAGAGATCACGCACCCCGTGACTAGCACAGTTGAGCTGATAATGAAATGCACTCATTGCTGCTTTCCGCGGCCAACGCGCGCAGCAAAGCTGTAGCAAATCCCCAAAGGCAGGATGGTTTAGTCAGTTAAGAGCAGAGCCATTGACATACAGCACCTCCTTGCGGGCGCAAACAGCATCGATTGAGCTGGCACGAAACGACTCGGTATTTCCTGCTCTTGCTTTCATTGCCGCAGCCGTTTGGTAGGACAACATGTCGACCCATAACATGATTCCATCTACCCCTCATGAAAATGGGGATGACATCAGTTCTTGGGGCTCCGATGAACTGGCAGCGTTCCTGCGGAAGGACGACGTTAAGCATGCGTCTTCAAGCACCGCCTTGAACCCTGAGGTGGCACCCGACTCTATGATCCCCATCAAGAAGAAGAAAGACAACGGGGACGACATTAGTTCTTGGGACTCTGATCAACTGGCAGAGTTCATGCGGAAAGACGACAGTCAATTTGCTTCTTCAAGCACCGTCGTGAACCCTAAGGTGGCACCAGACTCTACTGTGTCCATCAAGAAGATGAAGAACAAGAAACGCCGGACTAGAACCTCGACCAGAAATTCGTCACCGACTTGCACAGTAAAGCATGATCGCAAAAAGAAGAAAAAGGCAAAGCAGCAACAACAACAGCGTTCTTTTTCGTCATCAACATCTAGTGCATCCCCTACACCGACAGCACATGCAGTTACATCTTTGCATCGGTCCCCTTCTCGAGAGCCGTGGTCATCGGATTCCGTGGCACCATATGACACAGTGTACCCGCCGGTGGTGTACAAACGATCTACCAGAGCATGCGCCAAGATGCTGGTCCGTGCTGGCCTTCGTTGCCAGTGTCCTTTTAAGCTTCTGAGGGAATGCGACACTTATGTAACACATTTCCGATAACGAACGATAATTGCTTCGCTGAACAAAACTGTGCGTTGCCCCGGTTGGGGCTGTGTGTGTGAGAACCTCCTTAGCAGGGTCACTCCTATTGTTGATTGCTCATTATTGTCAGCCACATGTTGTGTTTTCAATCAGCACAAAATCTTGCAGGGGGTGCCAGGGGATTGCAGAAGGCTGGCACCAACGAAGACCTTTCTGCTTTCCTGTGAAATCGACTTGGGACGCCAAGTCGACGTACCTGCAGTTTGTGACACATTTCATCGTGCAAGCTGTCCATGGTTCAATCCTGTGATATCATCGCTGTGCAAAACAAAGCCACTGGTCGGCAGCTCAGGTTGCTCAGGTCTGTTTTTGCGTGTACGGTTGCAGCAATCTGAATTACACAACAAGTAAGTGCAACATGCCTCTCTTCCTTCCTTTCTTCACTCTGGCTTTTGGCCGAATCAATCAGTGTGTTTGTGTTTGTGTGCTCCGACAGCACCGACCTCCCTCGGCTCGAAGCTTCTCTGGCCATGACGCGGCCCTCTTCGGAGTTGTTTGATTAGATTTCATATTCGTGTAGAGATGGCAGCTCACACATTCCGCAAGGCACTCTTTTTGTTCTTCTGGCTCTGTCGCTGCCACGCGGAGCAGAGCATGCAGAGCGTGCAGAGCGTGCAGAGCGTGCAGAGCGTGATGCGGAGAGCGGGAACCGAGGCATCGAGGCGCAAGTCGAAGCCGCTCATGCGCTCACACAGGGAGCCGGGGCCGGAGGAGCCGGAGGAGCCGGAGGGGGATGTGAAGTTGGAAAGCGTCCCTCCTGTCCGGAAGCCGCTCTTCGAGTCCTTGGCAGAGTCCGATGATCTGAGCGATTTGTCCGGGTGTGGCTTGGCTCCCTGGAGCTCTTGGAGTCTTTGCCGCTGCGGTGGTGGCGGACCTCCGGGTCGGCGCCTTCGAACTCGGGATGCTTTGGGACTTTCCGAGGAGCAGCTTCCGGGAAATGGAGGCGGAGGTCGGATCCGCTTCTCGGGGGAGCTGCTCGTGACGCTCCCGGGACGCTACACCTTCCAAGCCGCGGGCCCGGGGTCGCTGAGCGCCCTGCAAGTCGGGGCGGCCTTGCGGGTGAAGGCGAACGCCACGCACACATCGATGCGGACCTCCAGTTCCGAGTGGGCCCGCTGGCTTGCAAAGGGCGCTCATTCCCTCATGATCGAGGCCGAGGCACCAGAAACTGGCATTCTGCACATTCCCTTGCGGTACCGGGGTCCAGACACGCAAGACGAGCGCATCCTTTTGCCGACATCGGTACTGAGGCATGGAGTTGCAAAGGACTGTCAGGCCCGTGCCGTCGAAACTGGTCGCTGCCCCGCTTGTGCGGTGGATTGCGCCTGGAGCGACTGGGCAGATTGGTCCAAGTGCGTTGCTTCCACCGCTCCGTGTGGGAAAGGCCAGGAGACCCGAACCCGCTCCGTGCAACGCAGGGCCGCCACAGGAGAGGGCTCCGCCTCGCTGCTCGAAGGCGGCAGGGCCTGTGAGGGCCAAGGATCGGAGCAGCGAAGCTGCCACGTAAACTGTGGCCGCACCTTCTGGTGAGGGGCCCTTGAGCACCGCACTGCCAGACCTCTGAGTAACAAGATGTATGAGATTATGCAAGCCGTGCCTTCACCACACTTGACTGGAATTTCTGTCTGTAGTATTTCCCTGAAGGGCCGTTTCGCCGCAGTCCTTTTCTCTGTGCTGCTACTCGCAAGTGCATTTGTACCGAGACGCTGTCGATAAAAAGCTACGAAACAGATCATAGGCCTATATAGGGATCCTCTCATACTCGGATGATTCTCGAGCTGAGCAGCATCCATCTCAACATGGACCGGCATCAAGTGCAGCATACAACTGCGCCATGTCACATGGCGCTTGCAGCATGTGCAGAGACAGAGCGTGAGCGCAGCCAGCGCAGCAAGTGCGTGACGCGACAGCATCTCAGACTGAGAGCTGAGTGCAGCCCTAGCCCTTAGCTCCCGAGGCAGAGGGAGCAGAAGAGCATGACCTTGGAGTCGGAGGCCTCGGGGATCACGGTGGAATCGCATACAAACAGCGCACTGCTTTGAGGAGCGGCCCTCTGACGTTTCGGCGATCCTCCGGAGTGCCGTCCTGGAGGAGAAGCAGAGAAGCAGAGCGAAGCAGAGCGAAGCAGAGAACTGTGCAGACTACGCATGAAAACGCTCACTGCGTCGCCAGGGCTACACGTGAAAGCAGAGCAGTGAAGGTTTCGACACATCTTTCGTTTCAGGCACAGGAAGCCGTGGCTCAGGAGGTTCGCAAGCTCTTTCTGGCCTTGCGCTGAGACAGTCGAGAACTTGGGGGCTCTTGGACTCGGACGTATCCCAGGCCCTGCGGGAGGAGATTCCGGGAAATTTCGACAAGGCCGGACTCGGAGCCCATGTGACACATTCGCTGCAGCACAAGCTGCAGCATGCTGCAGCATGCTGCAGCGAAGGTTTCGACTCAGGTCTGCTCAGCTCTGCTCCGCTCTTCTCCGCTCTGGCTCAGCAAGGGTTTGGTACAGATACGGGGCTCAGAGAGTGGGAGCCAGGCAGCGCCTGAGGCAGCCTGTGCAGCAGCATGGTGCAGATGTGGGAGATCGTGGGCGGCGCGGACAAGGGCGGTATCATCGTCAGGCTCACAGGGCTCTGGCTAGTTGCTGACATGCGCTTGTGGAAACAGACACCCTGTAGCCACTGCAGGGACGGTGAAAACACCAAGTCCAACCAGCTGGACGATCGCCTCTCCACCGGCGCACTTGTAGAAGAGGTCGAGCTGAAGGGCGACCGCCTGCACTACAAGCTGGTTTTGGGCACAGGCCCGCCCGATGGCTGGGCCACCTGGCCCAGCAGGAGCAGAAATTTTAGGCACCGCCTTTGTGAGGTTTCGTCGTCGGCTCAACAGAATCCGAGGTGAGCACGAAGTTGAAGGACAAGGACCTGGCGGTGAAGACGGACAAAGCTCCCGTCTCGAGCCCTCCTCCCACATCCGTGGGCCCGAAGGGGGAGGCGGCTTGGAGCACTGAAACTTTCATATTAGCGGCAGACCTCCGTTCGGCTCCACACGTTTCACTGCACGTCGGCTCAGGCTCCCCTGCCCATTGGCCTCTTCTTCCCAGGGCAAGGATCGCAGTATGCGCCTTGCCGGCAGATGCGGCAGATCGGCAGACACCCCGAGCCCCGAAAGCCTTGTCTAGGTGAAGATGATGGAGAAGGTCATGGACATTTCCGCAGTCAAGGAGATGATCGAGAAGTCGAAGCCCATCCTCGGCTACGACATCTTAGAGATTTGCCTCAATGGCCCTGAGGACAAGCTGGAGGAAACACGCTATTGTCAACCTGCCATGTTCCTCGGTGGCCTCGCCGGCCTCGAGAAGCTGAAGCAAGACAAGCCCGAGGCCCTAGCCGAAGCGTAGCGTTGCAGCCGCGTCGGACCGGTCTTGGAAGCTTCTGAGTTGGGCTTCTTGCGGCAGGCAGTGTCACGAGCATCGGTTATGGCCGGCCTCTCGCTAGGCCCGGCAGAGCGGAGAGAGCGGAGTTCACAGCTCGCTCAGCGTCAGCGGCTTCTCGCCGTTCCATCACCCTCCCTTCTCTCCAGCTCTCTCCTGCGCTCCCCTCTTGCCATCTCTCTTGCCCTTGGAGTCTTCTCCTTCTTTCGCTCAACCTTTGAGGTGAGTACACGGCTCTCTGTGCCGCGGGGGTGATGTCCTTCGAAGATGGCCTCAAGCTGGTGAAGCTTCGAGGAGAGGCCATGCAGGAGGCGGCAACGTCTGAGTCCTAGGCCCCTGGGCCCCTGGGCCCCTGGGCTGAGGAGCATCTTGTCTGAGTCAGAGACCCGCCTAGGTCCGGAACAAAGAAGCAACTGATGCTCTCTGTCGCTGGCCTGGAACGTGCCAAGCTGGATCCGCTCTGCCGCGAAGCCGCTTCCAAAGAGGCGTTGCCACCGTGTACGCCTCTGCCTCTTGCTCTTGCGTGTTTTCTATGTCCGTACTCTGGCAGGACGGCGGCGTGTGCTCCGTGGCAAACTGCCTCTTCCCCCAGGGTTTCTCCATCGGTGGTACGGAGAAGGCACAACCGAAGTAGGAATCGGGACGAGCCAAAGTTTGGAATGTTGCGGTGCCAAGGCCATAAATATGCTGAAGGAGCTCGCAGAGAAGAATGGGGCACTTCAGGTCAGAACAAAGGGTTCTTCTTCAATGAAGTTTGCTTTGAGCACGAGTTGCTTTCTCCAGGCAAAGGTGCTGAAGACCGCTGGCGCATTCCACACTTCCTTGATGCAGCCTGCTCAGGACGGGGGGGTGCCCTGTGCCCTCCAAACCTTGTTTCAGGGTGTGATGCAGCTTGGCTTCTTGGCTTTGCCTTGCTCTTCTTAGTCCACGGTCGTGTTTCTTTTGCATGTATGCTTCGCTGTCCCTTTGCATATTGCCAGCTGTTCCTCTGACTGAAGCTGCAGCAAGATCATATGATGAGGGGGTGTATTTATTTGACACCACACTGGCCACTGCTGTACGTTGCGCGGATAGAAAGCAGCTTCGTAGCATCACTTCTGGTTTCAGTGGTCTATCAGGACAAGCTTTCTGCAGCTTTGGAAGAGACGCTCCCGAACATGAAGCCCCCCATGCACACAGCAACTTGGCTCCCGGCTTGTGCGTGCTTTGTGCTGGGGGAAGCATCCGAGGTGTGGATGAATGCTTCGGCACAGCCCATTCGTCCCGGCACGGATCCAAAGGAGATCGTGGCTTTGTTGAAGAGGCCAGGCATGGGCAGCGGCCCGCGGCAGGAGGTCTCTTTTTGGGGCCCGGGGACCCGCCGTGTGGGAGGCAGCTGACGAACCCTGTTCTCTGGGACGACTCCATGAAAGCAATCCTCAAGGAGGGCGTGAACGAGCTGCTTGAAATGAAACAGGGGGAGGTCTGAGGTGCCGGGTCTGGGCGGTGACTTCAGGTTCTATGAGGTTGGCCCCATGAAGCAGATCAAGGCCATGATGAAGCGAATCGATGCAACAGTGACTCGGCCGCCTGCGTGAGAGCAGCGACGGATGGACGGACGGACGTGTGCTTGCGACGTAAGCCGAGGCCTGGAAGGCAACGACGAACGTCGAGGTCTGAAGAGAGGCCGAGAGGCGGCTAGCCGCTAGCCCTTCTCCCCCTCTCCCCCTTAGCGGCCCCTAGCGGCCCTAGCTCTTGTGAGAGAGAACCCAGAGCCATCCCAGCTAGGCTTACGCCCTCGTACCATTTTGTGCTTTTGGAAGTGGGATGCTCCCAGCCAGACAAGTGGTCTGAATGCTCCGAGAGCAATGCTGTACGGAGCATTTGTGCGCTATCTTTTCTCCTACGCAAAGGCGTCAAGGGCACGACACTGGCCGTGAGGGCTGACGATGTAGAGCCGAGAAGTTGCCGCTGGACTGACCCGGTCAGTCTCTTCCTTCGGAGTTTGCTCAGGCTTTGATCCCCGTGTTGGCTCGCGCCTAAGCCGAGGGAGGGCCGAGCCGTCGCTGTCGTCTGCGCCTCGTCGGGAGCCCGGCTCAGGAGCTCTTGCAGGAGATCCGGGACCGTGACAGGCCCAACGGAGGGCCCTTTGGGGCCGGGCGGCTCTTTGCGCTTCCTTGCCGTACGCTCTGAGCCCTGGGAGGACGGGGCCCGGCTCTGGCCCCGTGCGATCGTCAGCCTCGCTAGGCCCCGATGCCACCGAAGCAGCGGATAGAGACCAAGACTGCCAAGACTCTTCATACCTTAAGATGAGCATTTGCATGTGCAGGCGCCAAGCTTGAGTATTTTCGCGAGCCTCGGAATCCACAAAATTACTGCCTCACGCAGATCTGGACGAGCATATGACGAGCATATCCGAGCATGAGTCCAAGGGCTGGCGTGGTATGGATGTATACCGTGCAAGAGCATGGAAGCATAGGTGCACTAGCCGCTACCCACGAGCACAAAGCAACGCGGCTCTGAAGAACACTCGTAGGATAGGGTCCATTGCGCGAGCCACTCTCCTAAGTGCACTGTGAATGCACCCTGACTTGAGCATGTATAGAAGCCATGACCATGACATGCATGTATTGTATATATGTTGATCCGCTGCCGTAGGGGCCCCTTGAGCTTACCGTGTAGCTTCGCAGTGAAGGTGAAAAAGCCCGCCAATTTCAAATTGGTAGCGGAGCAGGTACCCCCAGACGGGACCTGTGTCTGCGGGGCAAGTAACCAGTAGCCTGTGCTGGGCCTTGGAGGGCCCGAACCTACCTCTTGCGCACTCCCTTTCGAACTTTCAAACTTTCCATCGAACTCTCTCGCCCACCATGTCTGTGGCCGGTCTTCGATACAGTCGCTCTACGTATTCGAGTACTCCCCTGGAGACTCGTAGCGGGAGCTACATATATGATGGCACCCCCAGTACGTTTCACGACTGGGAGTTTAGGACCTCTATGAGGCTTAAACTGTACGAAGATGCTATCAGGAGCAAATCCAAGAAGACCGTGGAGCCCGAAGAAGAAGGCAGCGAGGATAGTCGCGAGCTTGAAGCAAGCCCGACTGCAGCTGCCACTGCCCCTGTACCTTCCGAGGACAGAGAAGCCCCTGCACCTACCGAGGGCAGGGAAGAACCCGCCGCATCAGCTGTTGGTGGTGGATCTCCCAGGAGACCACCCACACCGAAGTCGCCTGGCTCGGCCCTCGAGCTGCCCATCGCGGATGAAATGTCCTCCTATGCTATAAAGGCAAGGACGGAAATGGTACACAAAGTGCTGGAAGGACTTCGGGACGAAGCCTTCGAACTCGCCCGGGATATCGGCATCGAATCCCTGACAGCCCCCGGTGGCCTCCGGGATTTCATTACCAAATTAAGGAATGTTGTCTTCCCTCGCGCCACCGAAGAAGCTCGAGAGCTCTTCCGTGCAGGCCAGAAGCCAGGTGTCCTCGCACGCCAAGGCGGCGAGTCGATGCTGTCGTACGTCAGCCGGCGACGACGTTGGTGGAAACTGCTCAAAACCTTATAGACGCCAGCATCGAGCTCTCCGAGCCGATGCGTGTGGAGTTGCTGCTTGAACTCTCCGGGTTGACTCGGCAGGAATGCCTGGTCATCAAGGCGTGCACCACCAGCAACCGCAGCTTTGAAGCCGTCGCTGCTACCCTAGTGGAGCACTACAGCGGCGTTCACCTAAAGGAAGGTCGTTCCTTAGGTGGCGGTACCTTCCCGGGCCGCCGATCGCATCATCCTGGTGCCCGCCGCGGCAACCCTAAGGGCTACGGTAAGAGTAGGTCTAAGGGTTTCAACTGTCGCGCCTACGTCGCCGAAGACGAGACGCAGTACTACGACGACGCGCAGCCGGACGATGGCGACGACGCCGAAGAGTACGACGACACCTCGTACCCCGCCCTTGGGGACGAGACTGAGTATGATCCTCACTCCTACCCCGCCGGGGAGGAGGAAGAGGATCCGGGCTACGAGGAATTCGAGCTCGAAGAAGAAGAGGCAACTGCCCTTAACTGCCTCGAGGAGCTCGATCCCGAGGATGCAGACAGCGGCCATGTGATTCAGTTGCAGCTTGCCGCGAACGCCGCATTCGGAAAAGCGAAGGGGCGTAAGGGCAAGGGCCGCAAAGGCAAGGGAAAAGGTAAGGTAGTGCGATCACACCTTACGCTCGACGAACGTCGCGAGAAGATGAAAAACCTGAAGGCGCGGCCGCGACAGGACCCCGACGGGGGCCTGTACGTTCCTTCAGGAAACGATGTGGGCCCTAGTGGCCACATGGTGAGGGATCTAAGCAAGGCTAGTTCCAAGGCAGCCCCCTCACAGCCATCTAGCTCAATGCAGATGGAGGGGGGCGACCGAAGATTTAATCTCGGTCAACACAAGGGCCAGACTTACGAGGAGGTATCCCGTAAGACGGAATTCGTGGGCCCTCGTCCAGCCGAGCCCTGCCGCGCATCTTAGAGATTTCCTCACCTGGTTTAATAGGTATTATGCCATTCAGCAGGGTGTAGGAGGTCAATATTATCGTGAGACTCGTGCCTCGATAGGTATCCCTGAGGGAACCTATAACCCTCGCCCGAGGGGAAAGGGCGCGAAGAAGAAGACTCCACCGAATCCGCCCTTGGCGGAGAAGTGTAGCTCGTGTACAGAATTCTCCTACCAAGGAAGTTCTGCCAATTACGTCCGCAAGACCTGCAGGGACTGCGGCCATGTATCCCAGGAGAAACGGGAACATGTATATACCGTAGACCCCGCTGTATGCTCACACGAGGCAACAGACCATCGGGGTAGTTCGAGGACAACGTCCCGAACCTTCTGCAGAATGTGTGGCACATTCGTCGATGAAGTGCCACAGGAGTTTCACCGAGAACGGAAAGCCGTCTCGGAGCGCGTTTTGGAGGCGACAGACCTCGCACTTCCTTTGGTTCAAGCGGCCACCGCTGACGACGCGACCGCCGACCTCGACCCTGAGGCGGTGTTGCAGATCCTAGGTTTCTACCAGGATCGTGTCAACCAAGCCATTGCGTTGGAAGAGCGTATTCACCCGACGGCACTTCACTTGTGGTTAAAGGAAGCGATCACTATGCCCCATAAGCCCTTCTTGGGAATTCGCCCCAGCCGCAATGGTGGTTCGAGGGCGTAGCCCCGGCCGGAACAAAGGAAAAGGGAAAGGCAAGGCCAAGCAGCCTGCCCAAGCGGTTTCGGAGCCGGACCCGGCACCACACCCCGAACCAACTACCGGTACGCCGGAGTTGTTCAGCATATCGGATCGCCTGGGGACCGATACTTTTGTGTACACTCGCGATCCGGACCTCGACCACGATTACCAAGAAGCTATTCTGCTGGAAAGCTTCAGGGCCGAGGCCGAATTGACTGAACCGTTTCCGGGTGGATCGTCCGACGACGGATCCCCAGGGTCTTACAATGTGGCAGAGCTGGACGACTATATCGCCAGACAGGCCCAAGAGGAGCTGGACGCGGCCTTCGAGCAAGCGCGCCAGCAGACACTGAACGAAGTGGAAGCCGATAGTGTGACACCTCCTGTCTCGGCGCCGGCAGCCCGTAACCGCCTCCAGGTACGGCACGTCCCCGGGCGAGAGCTTCAACAGCTTGAGTTCCAAGCACGCCAACGTCAGGGAACTGAACCAGTCCCTTGGTGGGAAGAGCCGACAGAACAAGATCTGGACCTCCAGAATCTCCCTCCTGAGGATTCCTCGGAGAGGATGCTTGAGCATTCCCCTGTGAAGACGAGGAGGCCTCTGCCTTCCTCAGCGCGCGGATATACTCAGGTCCTGCTCGAGCGCAGGCCTCTTCGTATTCCCTCTCGCGCCGCTGTGCGTCGAGCTCCCTTTTCCTGGCGAACCCTTCAGCCAGGATCTGTTCGCGTCGGCGTCTCCAAGCATCATGCCGACATCCTCTTCGTCGAGCCAAAACCAAAATATCCCTAAGACCCCTAATCCGACCAATCCAATTTTTAAGGGAAACCCTAAGGGTGGTTCCGTAGATAGGTCGGTTGTGTGGGAGGCAGACGCTGCACAAGCCTATGTGCAAGCCGAGGAGGAGCCTCGTGACCCTTACGTCACAAGGCCTAACCGCTTCACTGGGCCCTCTCGGGCCAGTGCCTCCGCCTCTCGACAGGACCTGCCCAGCAGTGGAAGTTCAGCCTGGACCATTGGGCAGGGCAAGGGAGCAGGGATAGAACCCAAGCCCAGGTGGCTTAAGCGAGGTAAAGGTAGGGGAACCCCACCTTCAGAACCGAGCCTCCCTGAACAGCCCAAGGCCTTCTCTAAAGCGAAAGCTAAAGGGAAGGGCGATGGAAAACCTAAGGTTTTTCCCAGGAACATTGCGGGTGCAGGTTCAGCCTCCGGTAGTGATCTAGTGCGCATTGACAATCTGCCCCTTGTGGATATGTGGGATCCTTTAGAGACACATGTGTGGGGTGCACTAGATGAGGGCTGTAACTCCACTTGCCATAGTGCTACTTGGGGAAAATTGGCGGAAAAGAGGCTTAAGGCGTTAGGCCTAAGCTTCCCTTGGGTTGATTCTAGGACAAAATCGTTTGCGGGTTTAGGTGCAACAGCCAACACCCTTGGAAAACGTCGTTTGCCATTCAGTATAGCTAAGGGGAACACGACCATGGGCGGTGTACTAGAATCCACGAGGTAGACACTTCTGCCCGGAACCCCTTGCTACTGAGCCTCTTTGCCGAGAGTACCTTAGGACTCATTAAGGACATGAAAACATGCACCTGCGCGATCCGCAACCAGGATGGCTCACTGTCGCGGGTGCCTCTCGCTAGGTGTTCAGAGACAGGCTTGCTACTACTTTGCTTAAGTACCTTTAAGGAGGACTTACCAGCCTGCGTTAGAGCACTTAGGACCCCGGAGCATAGGTCCCCAGCTAGGACTAGGCCTGCAGTGAAGGCCCTGGTCGCGGAAGATCCGGAAGCATCCCTGGAGATTGGTACCCCTAAATAACCAATCGAGGGGTTGCTTGAGGAAGGTACCTGTACAGGACCTTCCCCGACAGCCATGGTGCCTGTGTCGCCAGTACCTGACACCGAAGGACTGGTCAACGGATGTACGGTAGGCCCGACATCCTTTGGCGACCTTGTCAATCTGACCGGTGGTGCAAGGTACCAGTTTGATGCTCGAGGCAAGTCCCGAGTACGCATCCACAACCGTGACGGATGGGAGGATAGCTTTCCCCCGTCGATCAGGAAGTCGCACAAGCTCTACCTGCACGACCTGAGGCAACTCAAGGATCCGCATCTTGGAGAGTTCAGTGGTTGCGTGGGCCGACATCCCAAGATCCTGGGCCCTTCTAGATCGTCTTCAAAAGAAAACCAAGAGCTGAGGGACCGCTACACGGCCCTCGAGTTGGTCAATCTCGAGCTGCAAGCCGAGAACAAGCAGTTGTACGGTAAAGCATGTGTAGCCGACGACTGGAACCAGTGGTTCGAGCAGCAACAGCAGGCGGGGTACCTTACTAGATACCACTGCACCCCTCCACAGAGTCCATCTGGCAGGCGACAGGCGATCTACCCAGCGAGGGAGATCGAGATCCACTGGCAGCTACATCTCGAGGAGCTCTACCCCGAGATCAAGGTCCGAACGGCTGGAGGGACGACACCCGGCAAACACGGACGACGCTCAGGCGCACCGGGGAGGAGCAGCACTGATACCGCGCAGGAGACCCGTACCGCCAATGCGGACGGGCTGGATCAGATGCAGACCGTCGCCGAGGAGGAGATCAACGCGATTCCTGGAATCGACGACGAGCCCGACGACAGCACCCCGTGGGCTGCAAATCTGTCCTTTCCGGAGTTGGTGGATCTGGCCAGGACCATCAAGCGGGAGCAGCTTGAAGCCGACAATGGGCTCAAGAACAAGGACGGCTGGCGTGGCCCCGTCGGCAGGGGCGGCGGAAACGAACGCACATTGCTCCACAATGTGCGATTCTGGTGGAGACCCCGAGGGGGCTCCACCCCGCTGAACTTTCGCTACGATTATGCCTTCGAGCGATGGAAGAAGACGATCGTTCTCTTCAAGAGGGGTGAGTTAACAATCCTGCTCCGGGATGTTAACATTGATACCCCCTGTCCATCCGTAGAGGAGGACAGCGATGTTGTTGGCGAGAACAAGTTTCTTTGTCTCGCGAGGCCAGCTCTAGGCGTTGCCGGCCAGAGGATGCCGCATCACTCTACCTAGAAAGGAGAGAAGCAGCCGCAGGGCCAGAGCAAGAAGCGCACCGCCTTTGGCGCATACACAGGGGAGAGCGCAGGGCTTGGTTTAGTTTCGGGTTCTAGGGATGCTCCAGAACCTAAGCTAGATGAGCCTATAGTCCTGAAGCCAGGCCCCGGTGTAGCAAGCAAGAAGAAGCCTCAGCCACCAAGTCTTCTTTGTGCGCAACCTGTAGGATCCGGACCTCCACAGGAACTTGAACCGAAGCCGGTCAAGCTGGAAAAGAAGCCAAAGGAAGACCCTGATGACCCAGGTTAGTTAAGGGTTCCTTCGGGTGCTAGGACCAGGGATGGAATGAGAGGTAGGCCCCTACCTCCAAAACCACCTCAACCCAAGAACCCAAAGGCCAAGAAACAGAAACGTTGGGCATCATGGTCTAGCTCAGGATCAGACCCCAGCTCTGAATCCGATACCATTTCCCGTCAGCTAAACCTTACCTTGAAAAAGGAACCTAGTGACGAGGGAGTAGTAATCGCTTCAGAGTCCCCAACGGGTACTGGGTTCAGATCCGTGTGCTCAATGGCAGTGCTGAGTAAGGGGAGGCGCAAGTTGATAACCAAGGGTATCAACGAATTAAGGGATCACGATAGGGCCCTTAAGCACCTGCTAGATGTAAGCAACGTAGGAACCACAGTTGGTCCTAAGCACATAGTTGTTTTCACTAGCGAGCCCCAGCACTTCCAGGATCCAATGATCCATTGCATCAACGTGGGCGTTAACGCCACAGGCGCCTGGACACCCGCTGGTGCCAGGAAGGAGCTGCAGTCTGTGGGGCCCGTGTAGTAGCTATAAGGTATAAGGACCCGATAGATGGCCTTAATCATTCCGACCTTATAGATGAGATAGTCAGTCCCTCCGAGGCGTCTGGAACACCGTACCTGTTAACGGACAGTGCACAGACCTATAGGTGGCAGGAAGCTAGTATTCCTATTCAACCTGTATTCGGAGTAGGTGACATCTCCTACTACGGTAACGACAGCGCCATACTGGATGTATTTGATGGCTGGACCACAAATAGTTATCCTTACATGGCTCCGTTGAGTTTTGATAACGTGTTTTCCGTAGATTTCGTCGTGTGGCTTCGCCAAATAGCAGAACATCAAGTAGCTACTGCACTTGTTTCTCAAGAAGCCTTCCCGGCTCTTGAAGGTGACGAGGATGAATCCTTCGATCAGGTTGAAGAGCCGCGCGATTTCGCATTGATGGACCCCTCCGAGGAGGCCATCGAAGAGGAAACACGTCTCGACAACGTCGATCTGCGAGGACTACCCATAGAGGAGTCCGAGCGACGCGCAAAATGGCGAGCGGTGCCACAGCGGATACGCGTAGCGATCCGGCGATTACACCGCCAGTTTGGCCATTGCCCTAAGAAGGTTTTAGTTAACCTCTTAAGGACCGCTAGAATCGATAAGTCGTACATAGAGTCGGCCCAATTTCATAGGTGTAATGAATGCGAAGACGCCCAACCTCGTAGAAACGCACACGCCGTATCCATGCCGGAACGGTATTCCTTTAACCACGCCTTAGGTATTGATATCTTTGAATGCTTAGATGCGCAAGGCACTAAGTGTCAGGTTATGAATATGGTGTGTTTAGGAACGTGCTTTCAACTTGCGGAAACCGTACGCGTAGGCGACGGGTTGCCCTCTTCAGCTCGCTGTCTTGAGGCTATCCAGCGACGCTGGACCGCATGGGCTGGTATGCCATCGATTATACGGTGTGACCGTGGTTTGCATAATCGTGGCGTCTTAGCGCAATTTTGCGCAGTTCATGGTATTCAAGTATACCATGCGCCGTTGGAAACACCCGAGTCAATTGGCCGAGTGGAACGCCACGGCGGAATCCTAAAAGCGATGACTCGTAAGGTAGTATCGCAAACGCAAGCCGTAGGCGAAACGGCATTGCAAACGGTCTTGGATGAGTGTTGCCTCACCAAGAACAGCATGCTGAGACATGGAGGTTATTCCCAATCTCAGTGGGTACTCGGGAAAACGCCGCGTGGACCTCCATCCCTAGTGGAGGAGGATAACAGCGCAGACCTTGGATCGTTAAACGACCAAGGTGATCCCGAGAGCCGTTTTGCTTTAGTCCACCAGGCTCGGGCAGAGGCTAAGAAGGCTTTCGTTCACTTGGACACCTCAAAACGCGTGCAGCGTGCACTTCTTAGGAATGCAAAACCGTTGCCGTACACGTACTCGGTAGGAGACGTGGTTTGTTTTAGGCGAGACAAAACGGGTAAAACTGTTTGGTCTACTGCGTCTAGAGTAATTGGTTTTGAGGGTAGCCAAAACGAGAGTGTGTGGGTTCTGTGCCAGAACGTCCCGGTTCTAGTGTCCGCGCAGAATCTCAGACCTGCGCAAGATGCAGAGGCACTTGCACATGCAGTTCTCCAAGGAGAGCCCGTGTTGCCAGATGAGTTAGTGCGTGGCCAGCAACACTTTGAGGACCTCAGAGATGTACCCGGCGGGGACATCGATGAAGAGGAACCTGAGGACGCTTCACCTGGAGGCGTACCTCCGGAGGAAGATGAAGAACCATCCTATGGTCTTCTGGAAGGCCCAGGACCACTCTCATCGATTTTTGAGGATGAAGAGATGGTTGATCAGCCAGAGCGGCCTGACCGAGGTAGATCTAGATCACCTCCACCAGCATCATCTTCGAGATCCCGACGGGTCAGCACAGCTGAACCCGAAACGGAGAGAACCCCTAATCCTAGCAGAAGGGGTAGCAGATCAGATCTTCTAGATGATCTGCCGGCACCTATTAGGTCACGTTTCGAGGAACGTAGGCTCGAAGAGGAAGCTAACGTGAGTATTCGTCAGAAACTCCGTGGTTTTTGGTCTAACCGGTTCTCTTCCAGAGAACAGGTTGAGCAGGAGCTCAAGGACCTCCCCGAGGCCTTGAAATACTGGGAATGCACTCCAGCAGCCCGCTTGCGGATCGATGGATCACGCGCAAAGGAGCGGAAGAAATATGAGGACTTTCAAGCGGCAATTCCGCTGAAAGGAGCGCAACTACAGGAACTGTTGGATGCCGGTCATACGCCGATACCATCTAAATGGGTCGACACTATTAAGAACTATCATGAACGTCTTAAGCCGGATTATGAACCTGAGTTCAAGTCCAGACTGGTGTCTTGTGGAAGTGTTGAGGATTTCACAGAAGTTCGCACAGACGCGCCAACCTCAGACCTAGAAACACACGCGCTAGTAGCAGCCTTCGCCGCTTCCAACGGGGTCCCCGTGGAATCGTCAGATATCCGCAATGCCTATTTTCAGGCTGAGCCGATTGACAGGATTGTACTCATGAGACAACCTAGCGGCGGACTTCCAGGGGTAGACCCGGAAGCAATGCTTCTCATCAGAGTACCTGTATATGGGCTCTGCGATAGCGGTCGCGGTTTTTGGAGGAAGGTTGATCGGGAAGCACGCGATGTCGGCTTCCAGGTGAGTAGGATCTTTCCCGCGTTTTACTTTTACCGCGCCGCCGGAAAAGTGGTTTGTGTTTTGACAACGCACGTCGATGACTTTCATTGGGCATCGATTGGCAAAGGAGGCACTATCATAGATAAGCTCCTAAAGAAGTTCGAAGTAGGCCGTCGCGAGTCTGGAAGACTACGCTTCTGCGGTAAGCAATTCGACGCATCTGGAAAGGACGTGTTAATCGACGTTACCGATAACACGAACAAGATCACCTACATTGACGTCAAGGCAGGCAGGAAACACTCGGATCTTATCGACCGAGGTGAGGAACGCCAATTACGTTCCGTAGTCGGTAGCCTTTCGTGGATCTCTACGCAGGCGCGGCCAGACATCCTGTACCGTGTATCGAAGCTTCAGAGCTCGATTAAAGGTGCAACGGTTAGCACTCTCCATGAGGCTAGCAAAGTTCTGGAACTTGCCTTGAAGGGACGAGACCATGCGGGGACCTCTTTTTTCTGACCCCCTGCATCTTTTTTTTGACCCCTAACCCCGGGGCAGCCCCGCCCCACAGCGCCCTCCCCGACCGGCAAGAGGGGTTCAATCGACCTCTGTGGGGGGCTTCGCACGACCCCTGAGGCAGCAGGAACAGAAGAACCTTTGGCGCCAAAGTACCTTTCAATAACCAGCGCTTTTCGATTTTGCTAGGCTTTCGGGGTGGTGCCGGGAATTTGTTCGTACTAGAAAAGAAAAGTAGCACTTTTAGCTTAAACCCCTAAAATCATCCCAGGGCATGCTAGTGTCGAGTTGAGACTTGGTGTTGAAAGGGTTTTTCGCGAAAGGGGCATGGAATAAGCTGCAGGTTTCTGCTGCATCGCGGCCATATAACGCATATAGTAGTGATGGAGATGCACCCACCAAGCCGTTTAACCATAATCTCGACAGCTCTAGTAACCTATGTGGTGTTTGCTTTGTGTACGATTCCCCTTTGTCTGAGAGCCCTGTACAAGTGGTGCGGAAGGGTCCTGCAACAATTGTTACGTGAAGATTCCACATCCTTTGCTGGATCCCGTACTCCAGACACACACAGATCGTTTGGAGAAGTTCTATGCGCAGACGTTTTGGTGCAACGTGGAAGTTTTCAGATGCTGTCAGGCTGCCATTGCCATTGCCAAACGGGGATGCAACGTGGACAGATGAATATCTCCTGGCGGCATGGGTCAGAGCTTGTACTCTCTTGATTTGTCGGAGATGTACAAACATAACCACGTCTACTTCGACCCCAATATCTGGTACCTGGACGAGGAACTCCGCAAGCAAGTCGAGACTTTCGCAAGATCCTTCATCATGACAGGACAAGAGGCACCAGAGAGCAACAAGAAGCTTCACATTGACCTCTACAAAAAGACTATTTCCGCTGATGGAATCATGGGGCGCAAGCCGTATGGCCGTATGGATACAGCACCAAGATGTTCCATACAGTTGGATGGACTAGGCTCGAAGTCAACCGGATCATGAAGTTTACAGGCGTCGGCAACAGTACGTTCAACTCCATGTTCCGACGTGCCCTGGTGTGGAAGGCAAAAGCTCGTTTTCTCCACAAGAAGTTTCTCACTGCTTATGAGGATCATCAGCTTGACGGCATCTTCGAAGCAGACCCGAGTCTCAACAAGTTCCTGACCACATCTCAGGCTTCCATTGCGGGTCTGCGTCTCCAGTGGGCATTCGAAAGAGACCACAACAAGGCGGACTGCTACCAATTGATTGAGGATTACTGCTACGGGGGGGATGGATATCTGTAAACTTCGACAACGACAGCAGAACGTGCAAGAAGGTCTTGCAAATATGCTGGAAGCGGACGCTGACAGCGAGGCGGAGCGACAGGAGAAAGACACCACTTGGGATAACCTGCGAGAGTACATCATGCATCAGATGCTTGACAAAGGCCTGGAAAGCATGACCTTCTACGAGTTCAAGAAGTTGAAGCTCGATGCAAAGGACCATCCCAATCTCTCAAAAAGTGATATCTGGGATAAGCTGCTGAACCGGAACATTGTTAGATCGGCCCCAGAAGACCAGCCCCTCCGACTGCCAAGGAGGTCAACCTGTCCCTGCGTCAAGACCCATCCTTGCAGTCCGTTTCCAACAGCAGGTGATTGCACTCATGCCGCCCAATGTGGCAGGTGACCCAGCACAGGTGCTTAATCGCGTACTGCATCAAGCCTGGCAGGAGGCTAAGCCAAAAGCCCCTCCCCCTGCTTCGGCGCCGCAACCGGACACACTGGGCCTTATTAGACAACTATGGGCCGCACGCAAACAGCACGCTCAGCCCCCGCGAACTCACTCTGTGCTCCGAGGATGGTTCCGTGCTGCTCATCTCAAGAGAATCCAGAGGCTTCCCCGCAAGGCCTGCATAGCCAAGAAAAGGAACCGGGCTGATGCCTTGTTGCAGGAAGCTGAGGCTTCCACACAGCCATCAGCGATCTACAGTGTAGTCCGAAGATTAGCACTTAAGACCAGGCCCTTACGCATTCAGCTACGGGACAAAGAGGGCAGACTTCTAGCGGGAGTAGAGGAGGCGGAGCAAATCGCAGGATTCCTTCGTCAAGTCTTTGGCAGTCAAGCCATCACGGAAGCTCCGAAGTATGCTGACTTGCAGGCCGTTCAGTTTGAGGAACTAGAGTTACTGCAAACTCTCAAGCGGCTGGGGGGCAACAAGGCTCTTCTCTCCATCTTTGCACCAGCCAGCCTGTGGAGACTGGCTCCGCAACAAGTTGTCCCGGCACTTCTCCCCACCATGAATCAGGCCTCCACATGCATGGACCCAAGCTGGCATGATGTCCAACTCCACCTCATCGCCATCACCACCCATGGACATCCCATCATGCAGGCCTGTGCGAATGAAGCGAAGACCGGTGGACCAGGAGGACACGCCCTCCTTTGTCGTGTCTGCTGGTCGCAGAGATGCTGGGGATGGACTATCAGCATGAAAACGTTGGTGCGCATCCCTTCTTCGTATTATATAATAAGGTCGACTGTCAAATCCGAGCCCGATGAGTTTGTCAGCCTGGCTGCCACAATTCCCGGTGAAGCCTGGTGGGATAACCTCGCACGGGAACTCCTACACAGATTAGACTGACTGCATAGCGACGTTCTGTCCTCCACTGCATAAGGCCGAACACGAGAGCTACTGCCGCCTGGAACTGGCGTGTCAGTATGAGTCAGTATGAAGACAGACAATGATCCTTGGTTGTACAAACGGTTTCATAACCAACTGCATGCTATTCCAGTTTATACATCATGTTGCTGCCAAGGGACTGGATTCTCCCATGTGGGGCGGAAGTACAGCAGAACAAGTCCCCATAGATACTCGGCATATAACTGTGCGAATAAGCCGGTTGTACTCGTTACTGTCTGTACGCGATTACTGAGAAGCCGAGGTGACAGCATCATCCTGCAAATTGCATCTGCCGGACGACATCCAATGTGATCCTGCAATCATCAGCCACGAGGAGGACGCTAACACGATCCCTCTTTGTATTCGCATCATTGTCCTCAGACATGGCAGGACCAAAGGTCCTTCCCGCATCAGGAGATTGGCCTGCAAGCGGATGCCGAGGTAGAACCATGTACTTTACAGTCAAAATGCGCAGAATGTGCTACATGCTTATATTGCCAAGGACGCAGGATGCAGTCAGTCTACTTTTGTTCGAGCCCATTGCTGCTGACGTGCGAGCTGCATTGTCCACACACGGCAGCTTGTGACTGATTTCAGCAGAATATCGTGTGGGTTCTAGATAGTCCGTGTGTATGTAGCTACACGATGACCCTACACTGAGTCTACAGTCCGAGGCATTGACCATGGCAGCAGACTGACGCAGACATGCCTGACTGATACCATCAGGGCGCTTGGTGTCAAAGTTCCCTACGAGCGCAGTGGCCCATGCTGGGCGATTCATGACGGCTCCAGCATGTTGGCGCCGTTCGGGCGTCTCTCAGTGCATACTAGACTTGACAGATCCTCATGTTTGCCCTAATGTACATGTTGATTCTGCTGCTCTGAGGTATACCATCACGCACGAGACGGATGTAGATTTCAAGACGGCTGGATTCTACATACTTCTTTGCCGAGACTGCCACTTTCGAGGCTTGCGCGTTTTCTCAGATGGAATCAGTTACACGAAGCCACAGGACAGGCGACAATATCACAGTCACACCGCAGATGGTGTAAGCCGCATCATGGGAACGTACGTTCAAGCTCCATCCGAGCAGATACGGGCTTAAGTTCATGGAATCAGAAGATCCCTGCCACGATTTCCTTGGTGGAGCGGTGGCTTGGCGGCATCTGATGTATCACTTCTCGGCTCGGACTTCAACTCTATGTTAATATCGAATGTTGGTATGTCTTATCAGGCTCCGTCTCAGATGGATGTCGACGAAGTGATTGGAGAACGCAACTCGGCCTTATTGTGCTGTCATCGTTCCAAGCTTGATGAACCCGGCAGTGAAGTCTATTGCTTGAAGCCAACGTGCGGTGTTTGTGCCCGCGATGTAGTTGAGGCGGATGGGGAGGGCAACTGGAGTCAATTGTCGGGGCCGTCTTGCGAGAAGAACCTCGTCGTCCGGTCACCTTGTATCTCGCTGATTGGAAGCGAAGTGAGAAACTTCAAGATAAGTACAATGGGTTCGACCGCTACATGAATCCGCCTCTACAGAACATTGCGGATTGTCAAGGATACCATCCAGACTGCAACTCAACATGTACAAGTGGATACTCCAGACGTATTATGGCATCAACGTCCTGGCCATGAAAGTCGTGTGTGTTCATTCCAGGTACCTTCCTGGAGGCTTCGTGGACGATGTGCCGGACCTACAAGTGGAAGTCGGCAAACTCATGCAATGCCTTCGAGACCAGCGACTCGCCAGGGACATGGAGCAAGACTGAATCTCAGCTTCATGAAGTTCCTGCTGCTCAGCCGCCTCCTACTGAACTTGCAGACACGCAGCCCTTTGCTGTGGAATTGCCATCGCAAAGATCACATCCTGATGATCTGGAGCAATGGCTTGAGGAGATTATGGACGAAGAAGAGAATGTTGCTCCAGCGGCAGCCAAGAAGCGACGTCTTATACCAGGAGCTGATACACATGTTCTTCGATTTCAGAACCTTTTCTTCGCCAGGTCTCATACCATTCTGTCCGACACACGGGATGCTCTTGCGAAGGATGTCTGTTCGCTGCCCAACAGCATTTTGCACAACACGAATGAGATGCTTCGTCAACTACAGCAGAACTTTCCCAATATATCAGATGAGATCCGGCGGCTTAGGGTTTCTCTACATTTACGACGATGATGGATGCTTTCTTCCGTTTGGCGGAATCCAGCCTGAGGCTGTGCTCCATCGTGTACACCACTTCTTCGTGTGGCTAGAAGGTATCTTCAGACGAATGAGACAAGAGATAACTTGAAAAACCGAAACAGTTGCAGCAGCTATCGTGGCAGATCTACAGACGTTTGAATCGGAGCAAGAATTTCTGTCAGCTTGTCGTGCAGCTACCAACCGGCGACTGCGGAGTCCAGTATATACTCCCAGATTGGATGAAGCAGATGCAATCGAGACTGCAGCTATGCATCAAGAAGTTCAGGCCGCGCGAGCCAGGAACCAGAAGCAAGCTGACGATGCACAATCATGGACTTTGGCTATTGCAGACAAATGCTGGAAGCTGTCCGGCACAGTGAGACTGGAATTGATGCAAACAAGGATGATATCCTTGCTGGTGGAATGGTGCGAGACAGAGGATCAGAGAGCTGCGTCGGTGTGCTATGATGATGCTTGCTTTGTGTACGATTCCCCTTTGTCTGAGAGTCCTGTACAAGTGGTGCGGAAGGGTCCTAGCAACAATTGTTACGTGAAGATTCCACATCCTTTGCTGGATCCCGTACTCCAGACACACACAGATCGTTTGGAGAAGTTCTATGCGCAGACGTTTTGGTGCAACGTGGAAGTTTTCAGATGCTGTCAGGCTGCCATTGCCATTGCCAAACGGGGATGCAACGTGGACAGATGAATATCTCCTGGCGGCATGGGTCAGAGCTTGTACTCTCTTGATTTGTCGGAGATGTACAAACATAACCACGTCTACTTCGACCCCAATATCTGGTACCTGGACGAGGAACTCCGCAAGCAAGTCGAGACTTTCGCAAGATCCTTCATCATGACAGGACAAGAGGCACCAGAGAGCAACAAGAAGCTTCACATTGACCTCTACAAAAAGACTATTTCCGCTGATGGAATCATGGGGCGCAAGCCGTATGGCCGTATGGATACAGCACCAAGATGTTCCATACAGTTGGATGGACTAGGCTCGAAGTCAACCGGATCATGAAGTTTACAGGCGTCGGCAACAGTACGTTCAACTCCATGTTCCGACGTGCCCTGGTGTGGAAGGCAAAAGCTCGTTTTCTCCACAAGAAGTTTCTCACTGCTTATGAGGATCATCAGCTTGACGGCATCTTCGAAGCAGACCCGAGTCTCAACAAGTTCCTGACCACATCTCAGGCTTCCATTGCGGGTCTGCGTCTCCAGTGGGCATTCGAAAGAGACCACAACAAGGCGGACTGCTACCAATTGATTGAGGATTACTGCTACGGGGGGGATGGATATCTGTAAACTTCGACAACGACAGCAGAACGTGCAAGAAGGTCTTGCAAATATGCTGGAAGCGGACGCTGACAGCGAGGCGGAGCGACAGGAGAAAGACACCACTTGGGATAACCTACGAGAGTACATCATGCATCAGATGCTTGACAAAGGCCTGGAAAGCACGACCTTCTACGAGTTCAAGAAGTTGAAGCTCGATGCAAAGGACCATCCCAATCTCTCAAAAAGTGATATCTGGGATAAGCTGCTGAACCGGAACATTGTTAGATCGGCCCCAGAAGATCAGCCCCTCCGACTGCCAAGGAGGTCAACCTGTCCCTGCATCAGGACCCATCCCTTGCAGTCCGTTTCCAACAGCAGGTGATTGCACTCATGCCGCCCAATGTGGCAGGTGACCCAGCACAGGTGCTTAATCGCGTACTGCATCAAGCCTGGCAGGAGGCTAAGCCAAACGCCCCTCCCCCTGCTTCGGCGCCGCAGCCGGACACACTGGGGCCTTACTAGACAACTATGGGCCGCAGGCAGTCAGCACGCTCAGCCCCCGCGAACTCACTCTGTGCTCCGAGGATGGTTCCGTGCTGCTCGTCTCAAGAGAATCCAGAGACTTCTCCGCAAGGCCTGCATAGACAAGAAAAGGAACCGGGTTGATGCCTTGTTGCAGGAAGCTGAGGCTTCCACACAGCCATCAGCGATCTACAGTGTAGTCCGAAGATTAGCAACTAAGACCAGGTCCGTACGCATTCAGCTACGGGACAAAGAGGGCAGACTTCTAGCGGGAGTAGAAGAGGCGGAGCAAATCGCAGGATTCCTTCGTCAAGTCTTTGGCAGAGCCATCAAGGAAGCTCCGAAGTATGCTGACTTTCAGGCCGTTCAGCCTGAGGAACTAGAGTTACTGCAAGCTCTCAAACGGCTGGGGGGCAACAAGGCTCTTCCCTCCATCTTCGCACCAGCCAGTCTGTGGAAACTGGCTCAGCAACAAGTTGTCCCGGCACTTCTCCCCACCATGAATCAGGCCTCCACATGCATGAACCCAAGCTGTCATGATGTCCAACTCCACCTCATCGCCATCACCAACCATGGACATCCCATCATGCAAGCCTGTGCGAATGAAGCGAAAACCCTGTCCCCGCGCGAACCTATACACGTAAGTACCCGATACCAATTCTGTGCTGCGCGAAAGAACGCGAAGCGACCCCAAGGAACGGTGTGCCATCACCATCCATGGATATCCCATCACGCAAGCCTGTGCGAATGAAGCGAACCAGTGCGCATGCCTGGAAGAAGAGCAACCTGCCTGGAAGGGTAAAGGGGTCATTATTGAGGCACAGTCTGCGCCTCGTTCCCCCATGAAGTGAACCTGTGCGAACGCCTGGAAGAAGGGGCTGCGCGCTCCCCAATCCTTTCAGCGGGTTTGCAAGGCCACCCCCAAGGAATGGCGTGCCATCACCAATCATGGACATCCCGCCATGCGAACTTGTGCGAATCCTGCGAACCCATTCGATTGACTGAAAAAAGGCTGCGCGCAACCGACCCGGGTGCTTAGCCAGGTCGTGTAATCAGTTTTTTGTGTAAGGAGGGGTGAAATTTTCCAGATATTGTAGCTTGTGGCGGGGGGCTTATTTGTTTAGGCTCTGGCCTGCCTGGCTACAGGAGGGTCAAAATCAAGACAGTAGGGGTCAAACCAAAGATACGGGGGTCAGAAAGAAGTGGTTCAGGGGTCAGAATGCAGATGTTCAGGGGTCAATAAAAAGATCGGGGGTCAAAAAAAAGACATAGGGGGTCAAGAAAAAGACATGCCCGGACGAGACCTCAAGCTGAGGTACAAGAATGGAGCCTTTGACTTTGAAAGTCTAGGCGTCCTGACGGCGTCAGACGCGAGCTTCGCAGGCGAGAAAGGAGATCGTTCTCAACAAGGACGTATCCACTTCCTTGCCCCTGCTAGTCAGCTTCGCGATCCAAATTGTAGTCGTTATGACACAATGATCGTCTCCTTCTCCTCCACGACGATCAAAAGAGTATGCAGAGCAACTCTTCAGGCTGAGACTTACGCCTTGCAAAGTGCCCAAGAGGCAGGGGACCGTCTCAGAGCAGCCTTGGCCGAAATCTACGGATTCGGTAGCTCCGGCCCCGACTGGGAGATCCGTGCGAGAACACAGGTTCCGCACATAGTCTTGACAGACTGTCGCAGCTTGGCAGACCACCTTAACACGGAGGCTCCGTCCCGTGTGCACGACAAGCGGTTACAGATTGAACTGAGCGCCCTTCGTCAGTCGATCTTCACAGAAGACGGCGCTCGCACCGTTGATGTCTACCCTGCAGGGGGAGACAGAGTGGAGTGGGTTGACACAGCCACTCAAGCCGCTGACTGTTTCACCAAGTCCATGAAACCAGACTTCATCATAAAGTTGATTGAATCTGGTGAGTACAGCATTAGTCGTGCTAAGCTGTAGATGTAGGTGTAGACAGCAGACGCTACTTCCTTGGACATACCTTGTATGTACCACAGTAGCTGAGCCCGTGCTACGGTAGCTTGCAGACACCACTTCTAGAGGACAATGCCTATTGTACCTCATGTGGTTAATTAGCATTTTCCTCAATGTCATGGCATGAGAACAGGTTGAGTGTGAATGCACCCTGACTTGAGCATGTATAGAAGCCATGACCATGACATGCATGTATTGTATATATGTTGATCCGCTGCCGTAGGGGCCCCTTGAGCTTACCGTGTAGCTTCGCAGTGAAGGTGAAAAAGCCCGCCAATTTCAAATGCACCTTTATGAGGTTCCGAAGAGTGCACGCTTTTTCGAGTCATCTGCTATTCTGCTCAGAGTGCCTCGCAACTCCCTGCCATCATGCTTTCATTCAACTCTCGATCCCTGCAAGCTTCATGCTTGCAACAGTATTGGCTCGCGGCGCACTGGAATGCTGATCTTAGCCTTTCGTTTGGTGGTTGCTTTATGTCGCGTGCCCAAGCAATTTCTGTCTACATCTTCTTGTGTCACCTCCTTCCGCACATTCAGCGCATTTCCTTTCCACTTCCTCGCCCTGCGTTTCTGTAGCTGGGTTCTACCGCTGCCCCCGCTGCCTCTATAGTTTCTGTCTGTGGCCTAACTCCGGTCATGCCTGGTGAAGTGCCCCATGCTGCATGTACCATGCAAGAGGGTGGGAGCCATCAGGGGAGAAGTCGGGATTGTGCAGGGGTTAAACTTGTGCCATGCACACTTGAGGCGCTCTCGACACGTTCACTCACGATATGCTACCCGTCGTCACAGCACGAAAAAACGTCTATGCATGGGCACAACTGGGTCTGGGTACAGTTTGCAGCCAGAAGCGGAGAGACTTCAGCAAGGTGCTACAGGCAGCATGTTCGAAATCCTGACCGTGCACTTTTTGCGACGCCAGGAGGCAGAGAGAACAGAAGTCCGCAGGCCTGGATTCTTCTGCTATGGTCTCCTGAATTCTCCTGGGCCCCGGGCAGGAGATGAAGGAGCACAGGAGCACTGCCGAGCACATCTTTACTGCGCCGAGTAGTCCAAGTCTTCCCCGGAGTGTCAAGAACAGTTTAACAAGTTTAAACTGTTTCTGCGCTCAGACTGTCCCAAGCTTTTCCGGATCTTATGGAATGCATGAAGAGGAGCTTAGAAGTCTCGGATGTGCCGCGGGCACCATCCTCGAAATCGCATGCGAAGCAGTGCGGACAGAGAAATCAGGGACATGACAACAGCTGTCTGAACTTGCTGAGATGCTTCGAAGAGTCAGTGCTCCTCTCAATGCCGCCGACAGCTCGGAGTGGCTGTCGAGTTGCAGAAGAGATGCGAGAGACCATCGAATGTTTTCCCGCGACATGTCAGACATCCATACTGCAGTGACGGAGCGGCAAAGCGATAGCAACCAAAAGTGACACAGAGGCCAGAGAGTGAAGGATTCCAGAAAGCGGAGTCTCGCATGCTGAGGCCCGTGCCGCGGTCAGTGCCAACCGAGCTGCGATGCGGTGCCTCCGGCAAAGAGTCTTTTCAGAGTGCTTTCACCGGGCACATCCGTGAGATGGAACTTAGTGAGGATAGGCTCTACAGCAGTTAGTGCCGTTGTTCACCAGACAAAAACCCTAAACCCTAAATTCTAAACGCCGGTTCCAGCCTCCCACAACCGTGGTTTTCGTCGACCTTAACTGCTAGACGGAAAAAGGCGTTCAAAAAAAGAAAATTCTAAACGCCAACTAAAAATCTAGCCCAAGCCTAAATCCTCAAGATTCGAGCCGGGCGGCTTCTCGGCTTTGCCGTACTTTCGTTCCCTCTCGCAGGCTGAAGCGCAGCTTCATCAGTCCGGAGAACAGCGAGGCTCGCCAGGGGGCACAGGCGCACTGACACATTTGTTTTTTTGTATGTATGTATAATTACAGCAACAGCGCCGGTTAAGAAACAGTTAATTTTCCGTGAGGGGGCTCGATATCTTATTTTTTAATGCGCACCCCATTTTCTAGAAAAAAGAAACGTTTCGGGGTTTGAGGGTACCCTGGATTTCTTAACCCAACTTTCGTAAGCAAGTAAAAAACTCAAGAAATGAGAACACAGGAGGGTTCGAGCCCGCAGCACCTCCTATCCCAGCTCATGTGCTATCGACTCGGGCGTGGCATCCTTGAGACTCCTGAAACGCCACCATATGCATCAATTTTTTACCCAGCTTGTACTCAGCTGATTACAAGCTGGGTAAAACATGGGATGGATATGATGGCGTTTCAGGAGTCTGAAGGATGCCATGCCCGAGTGGATAAGCAGATAAGCACATGAGCTGGAATGGAAGAGGCTGTGGACTCGATTCCTGCTGTGCTATCATTTCTTGGTTTCCTTTGTAAGGGTTTGGTGCCGAGCCTTTGGGATACGAAATCTACTCGCTTAGTTTCTTGGTTTACTGTTTGTAAGAACAACACCAGCGAAGACAACATGAGAAAGAGCAAAATTGGCACGCCGAGTCCAGGGTACCCTGGATCTCTTATTTTGAATGCACGCATTTGTGTCTATACTTGTTTGTCGCACGGCTGTCCGAGGGGTTCAATTTCTTAAACCAGTGATTTCTCAAGCAGTGCTGTTGC
Organism: Symbiodinium sp. CCMP2592; assembly: GCA_905221615.1. Lineage (NCBI taxonomy): Eukaryota > Dinophyceae > Suessiales > Symbiodiniaceae > Symbiodinium > Symbiodinium sp. CCMP2592. The sequence continues at coordinate 105,930 of CAJNDT010000079.1, forward strand.
TGTATTACAGATATATAACAAGTGTGTGTATGTATATATATATATATAAACATACACACAGTTTCGTATAGATATTTATCATACACATCCATCCATCCATCCATCCATCTGTGATAACAGTTCCAGCTTCTTCTCTTCTGGAGCATTGGAGCATTGGCTTTATCAACGATCTGGTACTCACCGCTGTCCAAAAGGTCGTACAGGGCGGTCATGCCAGCTCCCCTCGTGGTCAATCCGTCTACCACCAATTTGGGATGTGGCACCCAAGAATCTCACCGTTGATCATGCTTATGCTGCTTATGTTTTGATGGGTCATATGACTTTCCAATCCAGTCCTCTTGTCGGATGAGGGGCCAGGGGCCAGCTGTCTCCTTGAGAGAGTCGTAGAGCGTCTTGGCATCCAAAATACAGAGACTTCCCTTCAGCTGGAGCCTGCGGAGGCCATAATGATAACCTTGTTGCCTTGGAGTCTCTGCTCCCACTCGGCCAACTTGAAGGTCACGTCCATCAGCTCATTAAACAAAGATGCCACCCAGCATAGTTCACCCGCTCAAGCTTTGTGTCTCAGCTGCTAGCGTGGAGTTCATAACTTTTTGGATTAGACCAGTTCTCCACGAAATCATTGACCAAGGAACTCCGTAGCCGTCCTTGAGCTTGTCGTCAAAGGCCAAAATGGCGTAGGCTCCCGGACTGTGCTCAGCTTCGGCATTAGCAAAGCCAGCATCTGACACGACGCCCCGCGAAATGCCATTGGGCTTGATACTTCGTATCTTCATTTCAAGCTCTGGTTCCGCTAGGCCGTTAACTCCAGCCACAACATGACGACCTTCCATGCTTCCGTTGGGAGGGGAGGCGTGCAACTTGCCTTGCCGTCGATGTTGTAGCATGCACTGGCAAATTGCATGTTTGAGATCTCCAACGGCTGCACGGTATCGCATACTCACAGCCACATTGAAGTAGCACTCCAAACGACGCGGTGTTGAGCGTGGCGCATGACGATCCAACTCTAACCAAGCTGGGTCACGGTCTCCCAGCAAACACCTTCTGCTCTTTCTGGAAGATGTTGAGCAGGTTGGTCTGCAGGTTTCGTCGGCGAGGCACCCTGGTTGAATGATTCGATCTTTCTCATCGCCTTTGCCAATTCGTTTTGGCTCCTCCGGACTCAGGACTCGCATCGCTCTGGTGCCCTCAACTTTGTCCCCCCCCCCCCTTGTCGGTCTTTTTCCACTCTGACCATTCTTCTGGTTTGATCTCGTGCTCACAACTTCTCCTGGGCCTCGAGCTTTCCTAACCAGGCATTTCTCAACCTTCACCTTTTGGTTAGAGAACACGGTGAATCCCATCCAAGACCTTTTGGTGTTATTCTTGTTCTTTTCTCTGCTTGAAGCAGAAATCCTGGCTCTTGTTCGCTGTGCTAATTCCGTCACCTTGTAGGTCTGTCTAACTTTGAGTCTTCGCGGCATCAGTGTCGCCTTGATCCTTGACGCGTTGCAAAGCCCAAGTCTCTGGGAGCATCATGTCTTCGGATCGCCACATCTGGGTTCACAGACTCCCACTCATACGAAGCTTCCATTTGCCGTCCCCCAGACAGTACCATTGAAACACACGTTTTTCTGCCGTGCCTTGGCCTTGAAAGTAGGGCACACTCTGAGGACGACGTCGCACTGCTTATGGTGGTGATCCGAAAGGCTGCCATCAAGCTTTTCATTTCTGATTATTTTGAAAGCCTAGGCCTAATAATTCAGGTTCAAGCTCCATGCGACGTCGTTGCACCTCTAGTGGTTGTGGTACAGGAGGTCATGCTGCAAGCAGGCAAAAACGAGCGAGCTGGGGCACACTGGCACACTCCGAACATGCCTATGAACGCGCCAGGGACGCTGTGCATGTGACGTCGCTGGAAGAGGTGAAGACACTTCTCTATGGTGGAAAGAGCCCGGAACCGCTATGGCAACAGGAGTGGCCTCGGTCCTATGCAAAGACAGATGGGTCATAACTTGAGATTGCAGCGATCCTTGTTGTCAGATGATTATGTTAACCCTCAGTTGGTGGTTCACAGTGCTGGGGAAGAGACGAGAACGATTCTCGAGATACGCAAGTGTGCGTCGAGGGCATCGCTCTCAAACCGAATGAGTTCCAACGGGTTATAATCCGTGCACGTACAGCGACAAGCTGACTTGGGTTGGCCCTGGATTGGATTGGTTTGGCATGGAGAAGCCTAGAGTGCCTGGATCTCGATGAAGGAAGAGTTTATGGAAGGCAAGGTTCGAACAATGTAATGTCCGCATGCCACCAGCGAAAGGCAGATCGCAAAGGTGATGTTGGCTGGTGAGCTGGGAACCCGCTACGCGAGGAGCTTTTCCGAACTTCTATGAAAATCTTTTCCTGTCATGATTGGGGGTGATGAAGACGGAGGCGAACCAGACCCTTCACACGAGTCCGCGAGTCCGGCGGTGGTGTGGACGAACGTCCTGCGCAGTGACCTCGGCCACAAGAGGCAATCAATGTTCCTGTGCCGGAAGACAACGACGACGAGCTCAATTAACTACCCCCCTTCTGAAGGACAGAATGAGTAAGCCGAACTTAAGTTGTCGGACACTGAAGCCTGACCATGTGCGGCTTGGCGTGTGCGAGACGTGGCGATCTTGCGATTTCACGGGATCCCAGATGATCCTCCTCCACGTATACACGAAAAAACTGGCCTTTGACAGGACACCGCGAGCCCTCGAACAGGTACATGCAACTGTCCCGGGGAGGTGCAAATGTCAACTCTCGAAGCACATGTAGATCTCTTTCGTTCGCACAATCCACAGCTCTTGAATCACTCTTGATATGAATGCGCCAGTCCACTTGACGAGTGCCTTTTTTCGGGATCAAACGCACAGAGCTTGTAGTGAATACCGTGTACTCTTCCTGGCGCTTCTTTTCCGGCGCCATAGTCTCGTCTGACGGCTCCGTCCACGACCATCGACACGATGCTTTCCCAGTGCAAAGATGTAGTTTTGAGTCTTGTGCTTGCCGTGGTTGTCCATGTGAGGGCCACTGAAGCCGAACGATACATAGCCACCTTGCACAACATTCTGTCGTCCCGAAGTTGACATGTTAGGCATAGACTCGAGCACACGTTCCAACCAGGAGAACCAGAGATCCTTGTGCTTTAGCAGACGGCCTGTCCGGAACTCCGTCACATCAATCTGTGCCATTGTGACGAACGCATCCTGCTGTGGACTTTCGCCCAGGGACTAGAATGGATTCTGTAGAAGATCGTCGGTGTCCTCGTGGATGGCATTTAAGTCCGAGAACACTGCGCTCTCCACCGACCGGTGCACGCTTGGGTTCTGTACAAGATCGTTGGCGTCCGCGAGATGTTCATCTCTCCCTTCTCGATGTGCTTTATGCACCTTTGCACAGTTGCTCAACACACGTTTCGCAGGTTTCAACCATCCAGCATGTAGTTGAGGAAGCCAATCCATTCATGAGGTACATAATCTTCATCATCCACGTCACGTGCAACGACGAGCGCATCGTTTCGCATTTTCCGCCACTTGTCCCTCTTGCGCGCCAACCGCAGACTTTGTTCAGCGCGAGCAGGCTGAAGTATGAGACATCTGGGGGCCTGGGATTGAATTCCAACCAAAACTATTGTTCCCCAAGCGGATCCAAATTGGCCATCGCTTGGTCACACTCGACAATCTGGACAATCTGACGAATTCAATGTGGTGATACAGCCTCGAAGACGTCAAACTGGTTTGCTGGCTTCAGGCTATCGGAGGCAGTCTGAATCATCATCATGTGTTTCTTGCGCTCCCGACAAGATGGCGCTTTGAGCTTGCCAGCTTCTTCTGTCCGTAACATCGTACTCTCCTCATGGTTGAACACAACCAACAAGCCCTTCAGCTCGACGTGGTAACAGTTCACATTGGCCGGAAGGCCATCGCTGCCTAGAGCTCGCTGACCAACTGAAAGCCATCCGAACCTTGCCCCGTTGTGTCACTGAAAGCCAGTAACGTTTTCAATTGATTGATGTCCTTTTGATCTGCTTGAACCGGAGCCATCAACTGGGACTCCATCCATCCATCCATCCATCCATCCATCCACATGTGTATGCCGCATGTTTGCATGCATGCATGAAGGGTGTGTATTTCAGCTTCTGGGGAGTGAATAGTGCTACTTTGTTTGTGGGTATGTATGTATGCGCATATGCGTATGCTATTGCATATTGCAAGGCGGCGACTTTCCAAGCCTACTCTGAACCCTCAAAGCAAGCAGAGTGTGCACTCACTTTTAGCACAGCATTGCTCGCTGGTCACGGCTTGACCCAAATCGCAACAGACAAACTGCACTTACTTGCAAACTTCAAAGGAAAAACTACAGGTGGCTACGGGAAGCTAGCGACACCGGGCCTTCAGGGATCTGCCTTCACAGTCGCCCCCAAACCTGCAGCCCACAGCAACAGCATCACTGCTTTCTCCGTCGAGCCGCCGCACCACGAAACCGCTCCCCAAGGAGGCGCTTCAGGTGTGAAAATATGAGACATCTGGGGGCCTGGGATTGAATTCCAACCAAAACTATTGTTCCCCAAGCGGATCCAAATTGGCCATCGCTTGGTCACACTCGACAATCTGGACAATCTGACGAATTCAATGTGGTGATACAGCCTCGAAGACGTCAAACTGGTTTGCTGGCTTCAGGCTATCGGAGGCAGTCTGAATCATCATCATGTGTTTCTTGCGCTCCCGACAAGATGGCGCTTTGAGCTTGCCAGCTTCTTCTGTCCGTAACATCGTACTCTCCTCATGGTTGAACACAACCAACAAGCCCTTCAGCTCGACGTGGTAACAGTTCACATTGGCCGGAAGGCCATCGCTGCCTAGAGCTCGCTGACCAACTGAAAGCCATCCGAACCTTGCCCCGTTGTGTCACTGAAAGCCAGTAACGTTTTCAATTGATTGATGTCCTTTTGATCTGCTTGAACCGGAGCCATCAACTGGGACTCCATCCATCCATCCATCCATCCATCCATCCACATGTGTATGCCGCATGTTTGCATGCATGCATGAAGGGTGTGTATTTCAGCTTCTGGGGAGTGAATAGTGCTACTTTGTTTGTGGGTATGTATGTATGCGCATATGCGTATGCTATTGCATATTGCAAGGCGGCGACTTTCCAAGCCTACTCTGAACCCTCAAAGCAAGCAGAGTGTGCACTCACTTTTAGCACAGCATTGCTCGCTGGTCACGGCTTGACCCAAATCGCAACAGACAAACTGCACTTACTTGCAAACTTCAAAGGAAAAACTACAGGTGGCTACGGGAAGCTAGCGACACCGGGCCTTCAGGGATCTGCCTTCACAGTCGCCCCCAAACCTGCAGCCCACAGCAACAGCATCACTGCTTTCTCCGTCGAGCCGCCGCACCACGAAACCGCTCCCCAAGGAGGCGCTTCAGGTGTGAAAAGCCTTCGCAGACACACATCATCAAGCACCAGGTGAGGCGCTTCGTGCCCTCTGCGCACGTGCGTTGGACATGCGACCGGAGTCCACCGACACGCTAGCGCCCGCGATCATCCAGTATGAGCATCGTGTTTGCGCCCTGTTTCTGCGCGTTGGAGAGGCTTTCCACTACCTCCCTTCGGTCGAAGCTGAAGGCTATGAGCCACAGGGTATCTCCTGTGCCGCAAGATTCGCACATCTTGCAACACTCTTCCTGCGTGGAGGCGGCAGAGGGGAGAAACCACCTGCCCGTCCCCAGCATCGCCGGAGAGGTCGGCACTTCGGTGACGAAGTACTCACGCTCTCGCTCGTCTCCGCGGTCGCGAAACTCGCGCAGATCAGCCTGGAGCCTCTTCACCGTCAGCTCCAACATAGCGCATTTGGCAGCCAAATCGGATTCTTGGGTGGCCGTGCTAGACACTGGACCTAACGGTTACCTAACGTCCTCTTCAATCTGAGAGCCCTAGCAACACTGCCTCGCAGGATCAGGCCCTCTCTTCGTGGCCCTGCCACTGAGATAATAGTCTGCCCCATTTTACTCCTTAAGATGGCCCAGCACACTTGTGGTCTTGGTGCCGTGCTGCGCTCGCTGGAGCGTCTTCCAGCTGCAGCACGCCCCCTGTTCTCGGGGCTGCCGCCGCTTCAGAAGCTCGACTGTAGCTGCATGCCGAGACCTCGCGCCTGACCCTTCACTCCGTTGAAGTCACTCTGGAGGGGGACCCGCCATCGGGGCGAAACGCCGCCGCACGGCCGGGCCCACCCTCGGGTTCCAGAGCGGCGCGTCCGAGCTTTGCCAACGGAAGCTTGCGATGTGGGCTTCGCAAGGGCCTTCACGCTAGGCTGCGGGAGCCGCGTAGGCCATGTGCTTGCAATGGACGTATCCAATGCAGGTGCGGCTGCCCTTAAGTGGTTGGGCAGTTGACAATGTACTTCTTGCCACCCGAGCCAGTGACGCCCTGGAAGACGAAAGTTGGCATGTCGTGCTTGACGTCGCGAACCGGAAAGGCGAAAAAGTGTGGATCCATGGGGGTGGGGTATATATATCTATAATCTATACATCTATATACATCTGACTCTATCTATCTATCTATCTATCTATCTATCTATATATATATATATATATATATATATATAGATAGAACGTTCTGGAGTCCGGGGGGCTGTGGGAGTGCGCTTTTTTGAAGTTGTCCGATTCTGTATTTGTTGCTAGCTTGCTTTATGCTAGAATTATGTTGGGATAATCCCATATATTGCTTTATACAATCCATCAGAGACTCATTCGTGCTCGCATTCATGTTATGGCTATTTGCTTGTTGCTGATCTTCGTAACGGAAAATGTAAGACTTTTTCGGCACCGTGCAATATCCACTACCACCACTGTTACTAGGGTTTTGCATCATTATACGTTTAGACTTTAGTACATGTTGTTTGCATCACATGATTTGTTTCATTAGTTCTACCGGGCTCATGACACACAAGCATGGTTACTATCATTCTGTTCTATTGTATTATTTGCAAATATGCCATAAATTGCATTCATGTATATGTGTTTGTATATGAATATACATTATATAAATATATGAAGAGTATAGGCACGAATAAATGTATATGCATATGTCTATATATATATATATATATGTATGTACACATACAGGTACAGATACATATATATATACACATGTATGTGTGAAACTGTGCATGATACAGAGCTCGGCATGTTTAATATATATATATATATGTGTATATATATATATATGTACACTTTGTAAATACAGCGCCTTATATTGATTGACAAATATTGACCTGTCAATGCACATCCATAGATGTATACACATATGTGTGTGCGGAGCATGTTTGTAGATGTAGTACAACTTTTTGATCGTAGTACAACGTTTCGATCTATAAATAATATTCTAATTGTTCATATTCGTGTATTTAATGTATTAACCATACCCTTTGAAGTTTTGCTATTGTCGGTACGTTTTAAGATGTTAACCGAATATTCAACGCCAATACAGACAGTAACAGCACTAGATACACGATACTTTTCAATACGCACCAAGCCGATGCTCTATAGATTACAAGCAACAAATGTGTTGTAAGGTGGCACTCACATACATGTACTTGTCATATTTTAGCTATGGTCATGTTCAGAAGAGCAATCGAATCATAGAAAGCATATTACATGTGAACAAACTGAACATGTAAATCAAATTTCAAATCCTATAGCAGAAAATGTAAATGTGAATTCTCGTATAAACATAATATGCTTTTAAAGCTTAGATTTGTTGTCCAATGTGTTGTATGGATGTGCACCCATTTGTGAAAGCCTAGGTGTTCCACGTGCATGACTTCATGAAGACACTTATGCACAACAAGATCAGACATGTTCAAGACTCTTAAGTTCGACAATTCCAAACCACTGTTGTAACAGCGAGTATGAAGTTAAAGATGAAACTTCTGTTGGTATCCGATTGTAGTTCTTGAAACTGGTAATAGGTTGCTTACACATTAATGTGGTGATAAGCAAATGAATCACTGTGCAAACAAACGAAGTAAGCTTTTACTTACGAAATAAAAGAACGTTTAGCATACAACTGTACTGGTATTTTATGTATACATCAACACAGTTTACACATACATCTCAAAATCAGGTACTCATACACATTCACTTCGATGTACCTATATATATATATTTTTATTTTAATGCATACATACATGTTTCGAATGCACACGTATCTATGCGCATCCAAGTTCGTTGGTATGCTGTGAAGAGCCTATGTGAGATTGAAATGAGATTACGTAACGCTACCAATTCACAACAATATGATACCAGTACTGTACACTTCATCTTTGGTTGTTTAGCCAAATAATCACAGAAAGTATCGGCGAATTAGTATCTATCTGCATATTTCTGACACGCATTTATCAAGCGCCATATTAGCAATAAAAATGGTAGTTACTGTAAAATGTTGTTGAACTCCGTTTGTTTTACAGTGTAAACAAACGGAGTTCAACAAATAATTGATCGCTGTATCCCGCAGACAATGTTACAGCTTGAAACTAGACCGACTACAGTACTCACACGTACACATGTGCATTGTCTACGAACCTTGCCGTGAGAGTGCATTGCACCCCTGTGTGTGCCACCGACCCTGGGCGCGCGCGCGCGCGTATTTTCATGGTATTTGTTTTGGGTTTGCAGTCACTTCCAACAAAAAAGCAAAATAACCAAAAGAACCAAAAAAAACAAAATAACAGAAAACACCAAAATAACCAAAAACACAAAGAAAACAAAAGAACAAAAATAAACAAAAAGCCAAAAATCTGACACTCTCCGGCCATGGAAATTCCAGTCCAGGAGTCTCTGGCATTTTTTTGTTTTTTTTGATTATTTTGTTTTTTTTTTGTTCTTTTGTTTTTTTTGGTTCTTTTGTTTTTTTTGGTTTTTTGGTTTTTTAAGGTTGTTTGTGTTATTTTGGTTCTTGTGCGGTGTCATTTGCAGCAAAACTCCGTTATTGCAGGGAGCGTACCTCTCTCATTAAAATATTGACTAACTGATGCTGAAACTAACGTTAAAACTCCTGGAGAAGTGCACTCCCAGGGTCCCCCGTTCTGTATATATATATATATATATCAATATATCAATATATCAATATATCAATATATCAATATATCAATATATCAATATATCAATATATCAATATATCAATATATCAATATATCAATATATCAATATATCAATATATCAATATATCAATATATCAATATATCAATATATCAATATATCTATATATATCAATATATCAATATATCAATATATCAATATATCAATATATCAATATATCAATATATCAATATATCAATATATCAATATGTCAATATATCATATATCAATATATCAGTATATATATCAGTATATCAGTATATCATATCAATATATCAATATATCAATATATCAAATATATCAATATATCAATATATCAATCAATCATATATCAATATATCAATATATCATATATCAATATAATATATTTTATATCTATATCAATATATATAATTTTTGTATTTCTTTGTATTTCTATATTTCTATATCTATATTTTGTATCTCTATATCGATTATATTATATATATCTATATCTATATATATCTGTATCTATATCTATATCTATATCTATATATATATATATATGTAGTATATCATATATATATATTATATGTATACCCATATATATCTATCTATATCTATATATATATATCTATATATATATATATCTATATATATATATATATATATATATCTTCATATATCTATATATCTATATATCGATATTTTAGGCATTTCTAAATCTCTATATATTTATTTACCTGTACATCTATACATCTACATATCTATATATTTATATATCTATATATCTGTATATCTTCATATTTGTATATCTATATATCTATATATTTCTATATCTATACAGCTATATAGCTATATAGCTGTATAGCTCCATATTTTTATAGATCTCAATATCTATCTATCTCTTCATCTGTATATCTATATATCTATATATCTCTTTATCACTCTAGCTCTTTATCCTTTCATCTTATTATCTTTCTATCTTTTTATCTCTTTATCTTTATCTTTGTCTTGGTCTTTGTCTCTGTCTTTATCGTTGTCTTTGTGTTTATCTTGATCTTTGTCTTGCTCTTTATCTTTATATTTATTTTATGTTTACCTTTACCTACTTTACCTTTACCTTTGTCTTTGCCTTTGCCTTTGTCTCTTTCTCTGTCTCTGTCTTTATCTTCATCTTTGTTTGTATGTTTATCTGTATCTGTATCTTCATATCATATGTGGAGGGGCTGAAGAGCTGTCTATGGTCCGACAACCCCTAGTGCGCTTATGTAAGTCAAGATAGCCCGGTCATATGTTCGCTTGCAAGACTTTTAACCACCGCAACTCGCCAATATACTGCTGCTACTGCTCCTGCCCCTGCTCCTGTTACGGCTACGGCCAGTGCTACTGCTGCTGCTGCTACGACCACTACTGTATTATGCTGGTCGAACATGGCACTGTTCTCTGTGCTCACTCGCACCGCAGGAGATGGACGAGACGCCGCAGCCGCACTCCCACGTCTCGAAGTGAAGCCCGAGCACTTGTGTTAAGCTTGTGCGCCGAGGGGCCCGGCTCCTGCCCGGCGAGTCAGACCTGCACTTTCTAGGGAGGGCATGAGGCGGCAAATGATGGCAAACGCCAGACTCTAGCAGTGACTCATGGTGTTGAGAGAGGCCTCTCCAAACGCAGCTCCAGGCTCGCACGTCGACTGCGTTGAATTTCAATGTTATGCCGTTTTTTCGCCAGGAGGCGACAACCACCAGAATCCCGACCTTTCTCAGGCAAGCCGCTGGCCTTCGTTGTTGCAAGCCCTTGGTTCTTGCTTTGCTCAGGGTCGATGCCAGGGGCTCAGTGCAGAAAAGAACATGTGAATGTCATCTGCGTTTGCCTGGGCACCCAGAGACCGTATCTCCGTAAAGGAGAGGTCCAGGTCACTATCGGGCATGGCACGGTAGTCGGTTGAAGGAACGAGCTTGCGCGAGAGGGTCACTTGACTTGCGCCTTCGTTTTAGGACGCGGATGGAGAGACGGCGACGGCGCCATCAGTGAGAGAAGCACGTCGCTCAGTTTCGAACTCTGCATTCAATCGGACAATCAATGGGGCACCAGGGGTGGATCTTAGGAACGGAATCTGTGATCATCCCATCCCATGACCAATATCGCACTGCGCAGCACAGTGGAGGGAGACCACCGCGGGGGGATTCCTGCACGACGAGTGGGACTGGCGCAAAAGGAGTGATTCAAAGCAGCATTGCGCAGTGGCGCAGCAAGCGTAAGAGGCATGTGCAAGATGTTGCATATATATATATATATATATATAGACGAGTAATTTCGTTTGGTATTTCCCCCCGATTGACACATATGTTTTCGTGCATTTTGAAGAGGGAGTGGGGACGAGGATCTCTGTTACGGCAATGACACGAGATGAAGGAACGGTCACATGTGTGTTGAAGCCGACAGGGCAAACGAGGAAGCCAAATCTAACACCAAGTTGAGTCCTATGCTCCAAAATCGAAAATGTAAGAGCCGAAAGCCAACCACCAAAAAAGAGCAGTAACAGACGAAGCCGACAGATACATACACCGACACTTTGCACTAGTTTGGACTGCTTCTTCGGTGGATGTCACGAGGACAACGGGCAATATGCCAAAACAGCGAAAGCAGTTGGAAAATAATTCCGACTGCCCAGGGATCTATGATCTGCGCTGGAAAGCCTTGTTGTCGTGTAGCACATGGGTGTGCGAAATGACAACTTTGTCTTTCTTGCTTACATTCATCGAGACACGAGGATCTGCGCATGTCGATTGACACGAACATGTTCATGTCCGTGGCCATTTTGGTATAAGACTCAATCTTTAACTTTTCTTTTCCCTCCCGACCCTACCCGATTCTTAAGAGTAACGATTTTCCTCTGCTTTCGAAGTCTGCGAGAACCGACTGGGAAATCGGTCGGTCTTCTAGACATCAAGAGACATTTCTGTACGAAGTGTTCAACGAAGGGACTTCGAAAGAAGCCCGAACATCGCAGACTATGCTACCGTTGCGAAAGCAGTTGGGAAAGAATTCCGATTGCTCACGGATCTATGATCTGCGCTGGAAAACTTTGTTGTCAGTGCAATTACAGACAATACTTTGCACGACTGTTTGGGCTCAGACGAGGGGAAGAAGATTACAGGACATACCTGCTATGCCTATTGGTGTTTGGATGGTGTGGGCTCTAGTGAACATATTCGGGAACCAACGCTCATGGTACAAGTTGCTGTGACGGTTCCACTCGGGAAAACGAAGATGATACAGATTTTGAGGACAGTTGTATTCAGGAAGAAGCGATGATGATGCAGACTTCAATGACGGCTGTGACGGGGAAGCACCCTACAATTACCAATACAAAAGGGGGATAGGTATTTAATACATAGTAGGACAAAATCCGGAACGATTATTCGCCCTCTGAGGAGTTGTAGGTGAAGCGTTGTATCATAGTGTGATCAGTAGTACAGGGGCATGACAATATTTAGCATGATTATTTGTGTTCGGAGGGGTTGTAAGCAACGATGCTTGGTATGAGTATTTGTAGGGTGGGCTCTTTGTGTTTGGATGGCTGTGACATAGTAAAAGTTGCGGTGATGGAGGGTTCCAGGGATTATTACGTGGATTCTGAGGAGCCCAGAGGACAAGATGTTTCGAGATCGTTTTTTTGTCGGGTGAGTGGCATATACTCATGCGTGAGTGTGTGTATATGTATGTACGTATGATAGTATGTATGTGTGTACATGCATGTCGCATGTCTGTGCGCATGTGTCTCTTTGTGCGTACACGCTTCCGTGGTTTACATATGAGTATGTATGAACATGTATGTATGTATGTATGTAATCTCATGCAAGGTACTGCAGTGTATGGACGGCATGGAATGTTTGGAATGCATGAAATCCATGGAATGTGATGTAATGTGATGCGACGTGATGTAATTTAAAGTAATAAAATGAAATATGACGTAATGTAATGTATGTAATGCAAAGTATGTAGTGTAGCGCAGCAGCGATGATTGCGTATTTTCGGGAGGTCGTGGAGGCCTTAAGGGAGTAGTCAAGGAGGCCGGTGAAGCATGCAACAGGAATTGTACTGATTTGAACCCGTTGTGGCTTCGCACAGCGGTTCGTACGCTACCACTTCGCTGGACGTGTCTGTGGGATTCAGCTCGCGTCTACAGCCTTCGGGTGCGCCAAGACCTCGGGATCTACATGCGCTGGACACAACTTGGGCGAGCAGTTCGTAGTCGCAACCTTTACAAGCAAAACGATTTGCCAACTTACCAGCGCATCTGGCATGAGCTCTCGCAAGACGAAGGGCGATTCCTTCGAAACGAACCTTCCTTCGTGTTGCAAGACCACGGGCCCGTGTTGCTACCAGGCATGATGGGGCACTTGATTTTGATAAGGGCTTGGCACGTTGTTGCGGCCTGATTTATCTCGCTTCATGCAGCAGTTCATGGCGCTGCGGACCTGTAATTGCCACGTGCTTGCTTGCTTGATGTCCAGATATCACCTCTACCAAGGTGTTTTGACACCTAGGGTATGTATTCTGTGATTGCTTTGCGCTGCAAAGTCTGAATCAGTGACCTGTGATGTGGTTTGGTGTGATTGTCGTGGTTTGCTGTGTGTGTGTGTGTGACGAACTATACTAGTTACTGTATATGAATGAATATGTATGAAGGAATATGTCTGTATGTATGTAGGTAGGTGGGTGGGTATAGGCATATACATATATATATATATATATATATGTTGACACGATACTGATTTCCTCAAGGAGTATCTTACAAGTATATGATCTGGTGCTAGTTTTAATTAAGGTTGAATCATGGTTGTATCATACTAATATTTCGCTATGTTCAATCTTCGAGGAACAGTACTTCGCATTACAAGGAGAGTCTTATTTGTTTAGATATATATATATATATACACACACGTAGACAGTACCATACATCTTCTTTGTGTAAGTGCCAACTAGTTCATAGCCATGAATTTGGTATGCTTGATATCCCAACCGCAAGGTTTCCGAGTTGGCTTGTAGATCAGATGGATCACAAAGCAAACGTCAATCGGATCTCAGCCACAGGGCCCTCATGACCACATTCGGTTTCGGTTTCGTGGTCCGCATCGAGTGGCATCCAGTCCGCGACAGCCACAACCCGCTGCCGATCGCTTCGTTTTTTGGATGCATAGTTACCGTTTTGACTATTGAAGCCGGAGGTCGCGCAATTCGCGCAAACAACTCTCAGTGTCCTCCCGGCGATTCCTGTCACAAAGCCCCCATCTGTGGTGGTTGGCAGCTAGGTTTCTCATTGACTGCTCGGAGCTTCGCCTCAGGCCCCGGCAGAATTGGCTGCAGAGCTTTTTCCTGACGAGAGGTGCCAAGGGCCAAGGATGGCCAAGGGCAGCGCTCTCACAGAACGCTTTTGAATGCCAGGCGGCTCTCTCCTGGGCAGGTCCCGGAGAACGAGGTCCGGCCCCGCGGCCTGGAGCTAAACGAATAAAGCTCCGCTCGGCGCTGGGAGGTGACGAGCCCGGCCTTGCCGAGCCCAGCACTGCCGTCACAAGGGCTTCCCTCACCACAGGCGGGCCCCGGGCCCCTGCCCTCTTTCGTGCTCGGGCGCGATATGCAGTGCGTCCTGCAAGACAAGCCGGAGTTTAACGTTGGTTGGGTGTGCCTGATATGGGGATCGAATGAAGCGTGTTGGAGGGACAGTGCAAAAGGCGCGTAGCCTCAGTCGTGCAACACTGTGCTGAATTGATACCAGATACATGTTGACGATCGAAGACGGTCTTGCACGGCAGCAGGGGAGTTCTTGGAAATCTCACCCTGAAATAGAACGGAGCCGGGAAGTCGTGTTTCGGGCGAGACGGCTATGCGGTAACAGCCCAACCAGGCCGATTTCCGGCGCGCAACGTCCTCGCAGACATCGTCGATGAACGACTCAGAGGACATTACAGTGCCAGAGCGTCCAGCGTCCACGAGCTTTAGCAAACACAGACGCTTTCAACACAGGCTTCCGGCAAAAGTGTAGAGGTTTCAAAGCTGCTTAGTTTGGGCTCGGAGCCAGGACACTCCATCTGGGAGGAGCTTGCACTCCACTACGCGCACAGATCGCAGGAGACGGTGCGGGCACATGCACACGGTGTTGCTGCGCACGGATCGCGCAGGATGAGCGCCGTGCGACCAATGCAGTCGCCCCACGGGCCCCAGCAGCAGGAGCGAGAAGTGCCGGGCCCGCGCTTTGAGGAACAGCCTGGAGATCCTGCCGAATTATTTGCACGAGCAAGACCTTGACAGAGAGCCTTACGGCATCCGGCCGCCCTGGCCTTACGTTCAGTTCACCCATGGCCTTCCAGTCACCCTAGATGCGAGGCTCTACCGACGAGTTGCCGATGCTGTGGCGAAGCCGTTTCGCTGTTGGCGCGCTCCCCCCGGCAGGCAGTGGTCACGTAGTTGGGGAGTGGTCACACGCGGTCCAAGCTCCTGCCGCAAGCCATCGCAAGCCGCAAGCTCCTGCGTGGCGAGGAGTCCTCCGACTCGGAAGGCCGTGACCAAGGTCAGGCCGAGCCTCAGGCACCCACAGGGCACAGAAACGCTCGCCGCATTCTCACGTCTGCCAGCGCTCGCAGACAGGACCGGAGGCAGCACGAACCTCGAGGCTGGGACTCCGCATCTCCGCAGAGTCCGCCTTCTCGGGCGGTTCAATCGAGGCCAAGATAGCCATGAAGGCTCACGGGCGGCTGGCTCGCAGGCGAGTGGCCTCGCCTGGTCTCACGGCTTCTACCGTGTTGTGCTCAGGACCGCCGTGGTCTTGCAGGCCTCCGAGATGGAGAAGTTGAAGAGCAAGGACGGTCGACAGAAGGCGTTTAAGCGGTGTAGCACGCGCTTTGTCGAAGGCTTGGAGGCGCTGGACGAAGGCCGATTGGCCTTTCGCGGACCCGAGCGGAAGGCCGCGGCAGTGACGGGACCCCAGCACTCAGCAATCAGCAGAGACTCAGTCATGCGAACCTTTTCCAGCAGAGATTTTTGAAGCCGCCGAAGGTGCCCCCTGAGTGTGTCAGGCTGGGACATGGTCGCCTCTGCGCTGTTGTGCCTGCAGCTCCTCTACCTGTGCCACGGCGAACTTAAACGGCTTTTTTTCGCTTTTTGCTCCAGTGCTCCAGCTCAGGCCGTATCTCTATTGACCAAGGCCCTTTCAAGCAGCTTTTGTGAGCAACGCAGACTTCCAGGCAGGCGGACCTACAGTATCCATGGTGCACGCGCATTGTGCATCGCCGAATCGCAATGGAGGACCCCGCCTTCTTCACCATAAATGGTAGTCTGCTGGCTATGGACGTCTTCTGGACTGCTGACTTGGCAGGGAACTCGGAATGCACCCTGGTTGGTCCTTAGGGCCTCTGACTATGGATGTTCGTCTCAGTTGCTCAACTTCACCACGGGATATCGAGATGCAGTGCAGGCTTTGATCTTTGATTTCCCCTTTCTCTTTCAACTTACAAGCGTCGGTTGCAGGTGCTTCACTGCGACTTCCGGTCGACGGCCGCTCATTATTTAAGGCACACGCCGCATGGCTGCTACTTCAGCACGATTGAAGTTCCGGAAGGAGTTGGTTTACTGTGGACCTCCTCGCCACAGTGCCGGCACTGTTGTGCCTTGGCTCGGTGAAGCAGAAAACTGAGGGGCTGGAACTCGCCAAGCTGATCACAACCCGTCAACAGTTGAGGTTGCACTTGCTCGTTCTGGACGGTCAAATCAGGCTGCAGAAAGAGATGGAACATGCCTACTCGAGGGCAGTCTCCTGTGCCAAGGAGGGACGAGAGCCACTTGTGGATACTTCCTCAGAAGGGCGCTGCGAATCGCTGAGCAGCAAATGTCGACCCCACCTCAAAAAAGGCCATTGCGATGGCTCGGATTCTCCCCGTTCTTGCGGACTCCGAGGCTCTGCATCTTGCCGTAAGCTTTCTCCCGAGACAGAATTGGTGACAGGCTATGGCGGGCCTTCCGCATGCTGCGCCGACTGGAAGCGGGGATTTCTTTCGTCTGCACAGCTCATGATATGTGACACAAGATCGCTAGTTTTGGATCGCTACTCCCTCTCGCACTACTCCCTGGTCCTGGTTGCGGTCGGATCCAGAACTCATGAGGTGCTGCCAGCGACGGTAGAAAACTGCTGACTACTCTTCTGTCAGAGGGCCACGCATCAGACTTTCTGCAAAACAAAGCTGCAACCAGAGAGACAGAGAGAGAGAGAGAGAGGTCTTGCAGCACAACAGGACAGCCATCCAGCAAGAACACGTAGGACTGAACATGGCGCAGGGTGAAACCACTTGATTGTGGGCAGCGTGTGACGGTTTGGAGGCCAACTTGAAGTCTTCGCTGGTCTCATCCGTGGTGGCTCTCGTGCAGCAGAGACCTCGCAGAAGGGGCGCTAAATCGTGCCCGCGCAGAGCTCCGTTTCGTCTCCGATTCGTCCCAGCCTAGGCTTTTCATGCTGCCCATCATCTTCTCGCACATCTCTGTCTCGCTCCCAGCTTGAGCTGGCGGGAGAGTTTCAGCAGAGAGTGGAATTCTGTGTGGTTCTGTGTTCACTCTTTGAATCATGTTTAGACAAGGCATTTTCAGCCTTCCCAGGCCTGTGGCCTGTGGTATCTGGGTCGAAGCAACCTCGCCGGGCGCCCATCAAAGGGACTGAAGCAGAGAGATCAGTCAGCGGATTCTTGTTACTCTGACGGCAGCGCGAATGGTTTCAGTCCTTGTAGCGCTGTGCCATGCAAGGAGTCAGATGCCACAACTCCGAGTTGGATCAAGGCCGTCAATATGGCAGCACTATCCAGTTGACGTGGAGCAGCATCCTCTTCTGATCATTCTGGGGCAGTTGGGCTTGGACATCTCCGATTCCCCAGGAGCTTTGGAGGTGCCTTTTGACTGTGAGTCTCACTGAAACGAAGCTGGCAGCACTGAGAGTCTGTGACACCACACCTTGAGTGTAAGTCGTCTCTGGTGCACCGAAGAGTCAGGAGATCCGAGCCGAACTTCCCATTCCCAAGCCTCTAAAGCTTCCACCGGGGAGCTGTGCGATGCTCCGATGCTCAATACACAGAATCCAAGAAGTGCCCATAGTGCCAAAAGCATGGGCATCTGGGCATCCCTTGGCCTGAAAGAGAATTTGAGTTTCATTGCCGACGGCGGAGAAGGTGGGCTCTCCATGTCCAGGTCTTCCAGGTCTTGATGCTAGTCGCCCCATCGCCCCATCACCATCGACATGCCACGAAAAGGGATTCAGATGTCAACCTGCGACGGCGGGGACGGACGCTTGGGGCACCGTTCAGCTTGTCTTCCTGCTCACGACAGTCCTTACTGCTCTTGGATTCCCAGCTTGACCTGTTTTCAGGCCGTGCCTGTGGGAGAGCGCTACATGACAGCCATGTACTTCGCCATCACCGACATGGGCTCGGTGTGAACATCAATGCGCCGTGTTGAGCCATGTAGAAACGGTCCCGAGGTAATGTCCACCGTGGGCTTGGGCGACATCAACATGAACCTGTCAAACGAGAGGGCACTGCTATGTGTCATCATGCTCCCGGGCAGCAAGCTCCAGTGTTGCCTCTGTCCTGTCCCGTTGCAATAGCCTTGTTGTCAGGGCAACCACGAGCCTCGTAGTCGGAGTGGCAGTGAATGGCGTGGCCACGTCTGCTTCTCGGAGAGGGCGTGCGCTCTGATGTGCATTGGTGTAGACAGTATTCAGCATATTCGCTTGGGACAGTCACATCTCAGGATTGTGTCAAAGCTCAGCGAAAGGAGTGCCAGCAAGTCCAGTCTGTTTCTGTCTTGCTGTTTCGCCGAGAGGACCGCGGTGACAAACGAGCAATTGGCGAAGGCAGATCGCGTGGATTCATGCTGTCTTTCTGCTGTGGGGCAGTCACAGCACGTTTCGTCACGCATGCGCATCCGCTCGCTTGCATCAGGTTTCGCGCTTCTTGAGGGTGTATTCTGTGCCTGGTGACTTGCAGTCGCGTGCTGCGGCCCTACTCAACAAATTCACGATTTATTCCACGCATCGCACTGCCAGCTATGACGTATGTGTGTGGCGTAGGTCCACAACTACCTCCTGCAGTTCTTCGAGAACCAGGACCATTGATTATTGTTGTGCTAAGCTTTAAAGAGGACATCAGGGTGTGAAAAAGAGAAGCCCCGAAGTTGCAGGAGAGAGAGGAGACCAAGTCTATGCTCATGAAGTGGCTGAAAAAGTCACACTCCTCGGACTCGGACGGATTCTCCCTGCGGCAAGTCTAGGGGCTGCGCCCAGGGGCGGGCAGCGCAGGTAGACGCCTGAAGCAAGGCCACGCGTCAGCCCTGCGCCAAACCCCGCCGATGCTGATGATGCGCGCCCTTTGGGAGCTTTCCGCAACCCATTCAAAAATGGAGGCGCATTTATTTTGTTTTTATTTGGTATTTTTTTCCTTTTTGACTGAGTGCGTGCGCGTGCGGTTCTCCTGCCTTCCTGTCGTGCATGGCTTCTTGGCTTTTCCATGCCCCCTCGGCTTCTTCTAGTATCGTAACTTGGAGCATACTGCCTTCTCGTTTGGCATGGCTTGCTGGCTTTCTGGTTTCCTTGGCTTTTGGTTTCCTTGGCTTCTTGGCTTTCGGAGCATACTGCCTTCTAGTCTTGCATAGCTTCCTGGCATCTTGGTTTCCTAGGCTTCTTGGCTTTTCGGCCTCTCGGCATTTTAACGGAGGGCGTATTTCTTCACTCCTTTTTTTTTTTGCTCCCTTCTTTTTTTCCTGTCCCCTTGGTCCTCTGGTCCGGTGGTCCTCTGGTCCCCGGGTCCTCTGGTCCCTTGGTCTTCTTGGTCCCCTGGTCCGGTGCAGCCCCTGGTCCTCTGGTCCAGTTTTCAGGATGTATAGTAAGTATATAAGGTTACAAGTATACCTTTCGAAGCAAGAGTGAACAAAGGTGGCTTCTTGGCTTTTCGGCCCTGGGCTTCTTAGCCTTTCGACTTGTTATAGCTTCGTGTATTATAATATACTATGTTATATTAAATTACAGATATATATATATACCTATATGTATAGTAAAGTGTACTATCTTCTAGTATATTGTATTATATTCTATCATCTTATCCAGGGCCCTCTGTTCGACGTGTTTTGCGTTCCAGGCCCAAAAACATGTCAGTTAACATAGAGACCCTTAATACATATCAGTTAACATAAGACATATATCACTTAAGTGGCATAGATATTGACGAGAAATACGGGAGTTCGCGTCCCCGGGGCTACATTAAATACCCCTGACCCACAGAAAACCCTTAAAACACTGGGATTGAGGGTTCGCCATCTCTTCAGGTGTATGAAGACTTGGGGCTCGGGGTTTTCAGGGATGTTGTATCAAGGGGTTCGCTATCACTTGAAGTGTTTCAGGGCTTCGGCCTGTCGGTTTTGACGGGTGTTGTGTTCGGGGCTCAGCAACTCTTCCAGGGCTTCAGGGCTTGGGGCTGTGGGTTTATGTTATGTTCTGTTGAAGATGGGAGCTGGGGTTCGTGGCTGCACAGTTTCTAGAGGGCTTCATGGCCTGGAACTCTCGGCTTCTAGTTGCTAACTGTTCAGGGTGAGGAGATTTAGGGATTTGGGGCTTGTTATCGTGGAGGTTTTGGTTGGGTTTCAGGGCTTGGGGCTGGGGCATTGAGTTCGGTTTGAAGATCGAGGTTATGGGACTCGGGTTGGGTTTCAGGGTTCGTGGTTTTCGTAAGGTTCAGCGTAGCGCTTCGAGGTGCTAACTGTTCAGGGTGAGGAGATTTAGGGATTTGGGGCTTGTTATCGTGAAGTTTTTGGTTGGGTTTCAGGGCTTGGGGCTGGGGCATTGAGTTCGGTTTCAAGATCGAGGTTATGGGACTCGGGTTGGGTTTCAGGGTTCGTGGTTTTCCTAAGGTTCAGCGTAGCGCTTCGAGGTGCTAACTGTTCAGGGTGAGGAGATTTAGGGATTTGGGGTTTGTTATCGTGAAGATTTTGGTTGGGTTTCAGGGCTTGGGGCTGGGGCATTGAGTTCGGTTTGAAGATCGAGGTTATGGGACTCGGGTTGGGTTGCAGGGTTTGTGGCCTCTCAACAAATTCTGCTATGGATGACTCCATCGGAGACTCCTAAGGCGTTACAGGCCTCAGAGTGCAGTGAACTGCTCGACCCTATGAGAGGGAGCTGCTGGATCTCCGTCGTAAGGTTCAGGGTTGCGTTTCGGAAGGGTTCAGGGCTGTTGAAGGCTTCAAGCTTCGGGGATGGCAGGTCTTTTCACTCGGACTCGTCTGACTCGGCAGCTTCCAGTCTGGCATTGTGCCACTTGATCGCAGCATACCAGGCCCACCTCTCGAAGACACTCTGACCGAGCTTGACAGGGTTTTCCAGAATAGCCATCCTGAGTTCAGCATGTCGGAGCAGGCCTAGAGGCCCTGGGCAACTATTGATGGAAGCTATAGGGCCAGCCAAGTTTCCGTTTGATTCTGCCGACCAAATCCTCTTCTTGGTAGTTCGCCACCCGCAGTGGGTTAGTCAGTGCAGCAGCATCGAGCACTAAGTGGTCTAACCTTTGCTGCTCGCAGCGTTGAGTTCCATTCGATCTTAAGACACTTTCAGGGCGGGCGAATTAGTCTTGCCACCGTGCTGGCAGCCAGAAGCCGGCACAAGCAACTGCCGATCAGCTGCATCAGGGCCACAGGATCCCTACGGGGGCTTGGCAGGGAAAGGGAGAGGCAACACGGTGCAGCCAAGATTCGCATGGAATTTTGGTCTGATTTTCTAGAGTAATTTGCGAGCTGCGACAGCTTCACGAGCCAGTCCTTGGATCAGGCAAGGCAGACATGATTCTGGAGGTCTGCGATTATGATCGTGCTATACTTCCCTTGCCGCTGAATCTAGCCTGGTAGAACTGATGTATATGGACAGGGCTCCCATGAGAGAGCAATGATATAAATCACTGAAAAACTCAGCTTGTTCTCGTTCTTGCTGACTCAGCACACAGCCTGCATCCACGAAGGTGCATCGAAGTCGGTCCAGCCCGACGAAAACGCCAGCACGTAAGAGGTCGTGCTGGCTTTGTGTAACAGAAGCCACAGCCCAACATTTCCCAGCCAGCCAGCGCACCAGGACTATGGACTCCTGGATGAACATATATTACTTAAAAGGATCCTTAGTCTCCTCTCGAAAATCAAAAGCTGTCCAGACCAAGGCACAGCTCCACTCAAATGTTTCTGGGCCAAGGTAGGAAACTTCCCAGTAGCAGGATTGGCCTTCATTGCAGTGAGATCGAATGGTGGAGCTTTGCAGCCTCGATTTGTCTCAAAGGACCAAGCAAAACTAATCCCTAAACCGACCCCGACGTCAATATGTTCACTATGAAGCCCAGTATATCGGATCCCAATATTTTTTGCGCATTGGATCCCCCTGATTTAGGGTCCCCTAAACCCCGAGGACGCGAATCTCCCCAGGGTCTCTTAAATTCATATAATTTACATGCCATGTGGCGCACACTGTCCGCCCTGCATGCCGCTGCGTACTCGGCATAGGCATTGCTCAGTCGCTCTTGCTGATCACGGCCTTGCTTCTGAGGGCCGACTCTGGAGAAGGAATTACAGCAACCCGTTTAGCAGCTCGAGTTTTCATCCCAGAATATTCTATGCAACTTCTAGGCCTGGCCAGTGCGAAGCATCCTTTGTGAGCTCCAAGAGGGCCTGTAGGGAACAGAATTCTGCACAGACAAGCACTGCGACACTTAGCCGACGCTATGTAGCCTGCTGATGCCGCGGCGTCAAGTGCCAAGGCCAGATCAACAATATGCAAGTAGTCCGGCCATATACGAGAGGGCGTCATGCCGGGGCATAGCAACCAGGGACTGCGAGCAATGCTCTGGAAGAACTCTTGCTCAGTCGTCAACCTTGGGATGGAGTACCCTGCATAGACCACATGCTACAGGTTGCGTCCCTATGTTGTGTTCACCGGAACCAAAATCAAACGTGCATGCGCCAGGCAGTAGAGACACGTATTGCGGTGCCGTGCATTACAGCCAGTTTCTGTGTACAGCAGCCCAGTGCTTGCATCAGAAGAAGCCTTCAGGGGTCAGAACTTTTGGGTTTGATTTGAACCACACGTACAAGCTCGAGAGGTCTAGATTGATCACTGCCCAGTTGAAGACTGCCCAGCCTGGCAGAAGGGACAGATATTAGAGCTCACCCAGGAATTTGACAGCTTGAGAACCTTCTTGATATACGCTTGATCACCTTTCATGCCGACCCAGACTGCCCTGAAGGGGCCCATGATGCTGCCTCGGCGGGCAGCTGTCGACATCGGCAGCGGGTGACCAAAAGCATCGTGATCAAACAGGTGGCCCATCTGAAGTTGTTGAAAACTCCATACCACCTGCA
This sequence comes from Symbiodinium sp. CCMP2592, assembly GCA_905221615.1. Taxonomy (NCBI): domain Eukaryota; class Dinophyceae; order Suessiales; family Symbiodiniaceae; genus Symbiodinium; species Symbiodinium sp. CCMP2592. The sequence goes on from CAJNDT010000079.1 coordinate 129,464, forward strand.
GATCCAACTTCCCCCATGGTGTACTCGGATGATTGCGCATTGTCCAAACAGTACATTGGAAATAGCGTGTCCAGAGTTGCACCACGAGTAAGGGCAGATTGAAAGCTTGTCACCAAGAAGGTTCTCCGTCTGTGGGAGTCAGCATCATCCCCATGAACCTCCAGGGGAATGACCCTTGCCAGCTCGGCGTCCTGGGTTCACCAGTTGCAAAATCGATCATGCCCGGTCTCCAAGCCGGACTAGGAGTGATTATTGTCTGGCAGCACCAGAATGTTAACACTTGAAACCCTAAACCCGTGAATGCGGACCAGGAGCTGATAAGGTTGAAAGGAGGGGATGCTGCTGAAACCACCTCTGTTGCATAAACCATGCATGCATGTGACAGACCTAGCATCCTGTGTCACAGGCTCCTGTATTCTTGTAAAGTCACTGAAATATTGCCGATCGAGTTGCTCGGTGTGCTGAATGTTTTTCCAGAAACGAAGAGCATCCTCGGTTTAACGACTGATTCACCAATCCGAGGTGGGTCGACGCAGCTGCTTTTTGGATCCCTGAGCAGGAGATGATGCTGTCCAAGGCACACCGTCATTGCCGAGGAATAACCTTTGGAATTCATCCATCGAATAGTTGTAGACAGACCGGAGCCTCAGGAGCTGAGGGATCGATAGCCACCCCATGCACACTTTTAATTGCTATAGTTTAGGCTTTAGGACATCCGGGCTTCTGGGCATTTCGGCTCCTCTGCGAAACTGAGGCCTCGGGGATTCGCTGTTGGGGAAGCGTCTAGGGTTTAGGGTTTAGGGGTTTAGGGTTTAGGGAGGAGGGTTTAGGGGTTCAGGGTTTAGGGGTTCAGGGTGGGGCTTTGGGAGGAGGGTTTCGCGCTTGGCTTGAGGAGCTTTTAACTTGCAGAGATAGGTTCTGGGTTTCGCTCTAAACCTTAACTGCCTTAAACAAAATCCTGCACGACCTTTAGGGTTTAGGGACTATGAGAATTATATAATTCGATCCTATGTATTGGGTCGGGTAGTGCCGGATTTTGTCCATCAGCTGCATCGGCATCAGTCTCAGCCCCGAGCGTGTCATGCGGCAGCATGACATGCCAGGTGGATTCATATATCTGGTCTTTCTTCGGCTTCTTCTTGTCGACCAAAAGAACTTTGACCCTCGGCTGGAATAATCTTGCTGACAAAGAAAGCACTGAAACACTAAACCCTGCGGCAGGCTTACAAAGCATTGGAAGCCAACATTCAAGCAAGGATCTCTGTGGGCCTCGGTAATATTTTTCGCCAAGGTTGGCGATTGATCCAGTTCACAAAGTTGCGGTGTGCATTTTTCCCGAAAGCATCGCGAAGGGTTCTTCCGTGTGGAACGCCGCAGCTGAGTACATAGATGACAGACATAGAATCAACTTACTTGACTCCATACTTTACTCTACACTTGATACTTGACTCTACACTTGACTTACTTACTTACTTACTTGACCTCTATGACTGACTCTCTACACTTGACACTTGACTCTATGATACTTGACTCTACACTTGATACTTGACTCTATGTTATGCTTACGACTTACTTACTTACTTACCTACTTCAATCTACTTACTAACTTACTTGACACTTGACACTGGACTCTATGCTATCTCTATACTTACTTATACTTACTTATACTTACTTACTTACTTACTTACTTGACTTGCTTAGTTACTTACTTACTTACCTACTTACTTACTTTTACTTACTTACTTACTTACTTGACTCTATGCCTCTATGACTTACTCTCTACATCTCGGTATCTAATTCTCTTTTTTAAAGCCAGGGGGTGGCACCGTTGTCGTCCATCGGGAATGCAACCCTTCCCAGGGATTCGCCTCCTCGGGCGTTCAAACGCGAGGTAAAGTTACACATTTTAAGGTTCCCGCGCAACCCTTCCCAGGGATTCGCTGCCTCGGGCGTTCAAACGCGAGGTAAAGTTACACATTTTAGGCGCCCGGGTGAACCCTTCACAGGGATTGGCATGGGCGAGGGCCCAAACGCTAGGTAAAGTTACACATTTTTTAACTTAATGCGGTGCCCGTGCAACCCTTCCCAGGGATTCGCTGCCTCGGGCGTTCAAACGCTAGGTAAAGTTACACATTTTAGGCGCCCGGGTGCACCCTTCACAGGGATTCCCTAGTCGGGCGTTAAACGCGAGGTAAAGTTACACATTTTGCGGTTCCCGCGCAACCCTTCACAGGGATTGGAACTCTCGGGCGTTCAAACGCGAGGTAGAGTTACACATTTTAGGCGCGCGGGTGAACCATTCACAGGGATTCGCCTCCTCGGGCGTTCAAACGCGAGGTAAAGTTACGCATTTTGCGGGCGCCGTGAACCCTTCACAGGGATTCGCCTCCTCGGGTGTTCAAACGCGAGGTAAAGTTACACATTTTGCGGGCGCCGCGCAACCCTTCACAGGGTTTGGGCGCAGCTCAACTGCATTTTGCAACCCTTCACAGGGATTGGCATTTTGCAACTTTCACAGGGATTGGCATGGTCGAATGCACGAACGCTAGGTAAAGTTGCATTTTTTGATGTGCATTGAAATGAATTTTGCAACCCTTCACAGGGATTGGCGTGGTCGAGTGTTCGAACGCGAGGCAAAGTTGCAATTTTTGATGTGCATTGAGATGAATTTTGCAACCCTTCACAGGGATTGGCGTGGTCGAGTGTTCGAACGCGAGGTAAAGTTGCAATTTCTGATGTGCATTGAGATGAATTTTGCAACCCTTCACACGGATTGGCGTTGTCGAGTGCTCGAACGCGAGGTGAAGTTACACATTTTGCGGTGCTCGCGGAACCCTTCACAGGGATTGGCTTGAGAGGGATTTGCTTCTTCGATTGTTCTAATCGGTAGGTGTGCAACAGGTCAATTGGCAACCTTTCAGAGGGATTGGCAGGATTGGCAAATGCATATATCGATAAGAATAATATACACATATATATATATATATATATATATATATATATATATATATATATATATATATAGATAGATAGATAGATAGATAGATAGACACATATATTCATGCGCTTGTACGGCGCGCACGCTGTCTTGCGACGGCGCACCGCGCCGCTGCCTGGCCGACGACTTCTGCAGGCTCGGAAGCGAGATTCGGGGAGCAGGCTTCACGGGGAATTGGCGTTCCGGATGATTGTCCATGTCAGCTTCTGTTGCAGCGAGGTGTCAGAGTCGTCGCCAGGTGGGATGTTTTGTGCTCTGAAGTGAAGTATAGCTGTCAGGCCGATGAGCCGGTGTCGCAGCAAAAGCTGCAAGAGCTGCGCGCTCTGCAGGCTCGGAAGCGAGATTTTTTTTGCATTTTTAATGCATATATCGATAAGAATAATATACACATATATATATATATATATATATATATATATATATAGATAGATAGATAGATAGACACATATATTCATGCGCTTGTACGGCGCGCACGCTGTCTTGCGACGGCGCACCGCGCCGCTGCCTGGCCGACGACTTCTGCAGGCTCGGAAGCGAGATTCGGGGAGCAGGCTTCACGGGGAATTGGCGTTCCGGATGATTGTCCATGTCAGCTTCTGTTGCAGCGAGGCGTCAGAGTCGTCGCCAGGTGGGATGTTTTGTGCTCTGAAGTGAAGTATAGCTGTCAGGCCGATGAGCCGGTGTCGCAGCAAAAGCTGCAAGAGCCGCGCGCTCTGCAGGCTCGGAAGCGAGATTTGTTTTTGCATGTGCCAGTCATCTTCCTATACTGGTGTCTGTTGCTTGCCTGCCTCGTTTGGCTCGAAAGGGACAAGAAAGGGAAAACACGTTGCAGCGTTTTGCATACATTGCAGCATCTTACTACAGCTAGTACGCTTCCTTGCCTGCCTTGACGCTGTCTTGCCAAAGGGCCGGTGTGGAGATTTTTCTCTGCTTATTCTCATCTTATCAGCTGGCCATACTTAGGACAGTGTTTGCCCGCCTCGACGCTGTCTTGCGAAAGGGTCGGTGCAGACACTTTTTCATCTGAACATACTTGTGACAGTGTTTTGCTTGCCTCGACGCTGTCTTGCGAAAGGGCCGGCGTGGACGCCTTTTTCCATCCCATGGCTGTGCTGCTGCGGAGGTTGCGCGCCGGTTATGCCGAGCAGGGCGAAGCCTGGCTCCGCACCGAGCTGGACAAGCAAAACCGAGAGGAGCTGCGTATGCTCGCCGTCGCTGCGGGTGTGCAACAGAAGTCAGCTGGGCGCTCGCTTACCAAGCCGGAGTTGTCGGAAGCTCTATCACAGAGTATTGTCGGGGAGCAGGCTTCATGGGGAATCGGCGTTCTTGATGATTGTCCATGTCAGCTTCTGTAGCGAGGCGTCAGTGTCGTCGCCAGGTGGGATGTTTTGTGCTTTGAAGTGAAGTAGTTTTGGCTGTCAGGCCGATTAACCGGCGTCGCAGCAAAAGCTGCAGGAGTTGTGCGCGGGTTATGCCGAGCAGGGCGAAGCCTGGCTCCGCACCGAGCTGGACAAGCAAAACCGAGAGGAGCTGCGTATGCTCTGTGTCGCTGCGGATGTGCAACGACGCGCAGCCGGGCGCAGTCTCTCCAAAGCGGATTTGTTGGAAGCTCTATCACAGAGCATTGTCGGGGAGCAGGCTTCATGGGGACTCGGCTTTTTTTGATGATTGTCCATGTCAGCTTCTGTTGCAGCGAGGCGTCGGTGTCGTCGCCAGGTGGGATGTTTTGTGCTTTGAAGTGAAATAGTTAATTGCTGTCAGGCCGATGAACCGGCGTCGCACCAAAAGCTGCAGGAGCTGCGCACGGGTTATGCCGAGCAGGGCGCAGCGTGGCTTCGCACCGAGCTGGACGAGCAAAACCGGGAGGAGCTGGCTGAGCTCTGCATCGCTGCGGATGTGCGACAGAAGTCAGCCGGGCGCAAGCTCTCCAGAGCGGAGTTGTTGGAAGCTCTATCACAGAGCATTGTCGGGGAGCAGGCTTCATGGGGAAGTGGCGTTCTTGAGGATTGTCCATGTCAGCTTCTGTTGCAGCGAGGCGTCAGTGTCGTCGCCAGGTGGGATGTCTTGTGCTTTGAAGTGAAGCAGTTCTTGCTGTCAGGCCGATGAACCGGCGTCGCAGCAAAGGCTGCAGGAGCTGCGCACGGGTTATGCCGAGCAGGGCGCAGCCTGGCTCCGCGGCGAGTTGCGGAAGCACAGTAAGGATGAGCTGGCTGAGCTCTGTGTCGCTGCGGATGTGCAACGACACGCAGCCGGGCGCACTCTCTCCAAAGCGGAGTTGTTGGAAGCTCTATCACAGAGCATTGTCGGGGAGCAGGCTTCATGGGGAATCGGCGTTCTTTGATGATTGTCCATGTCAGCTTCTGTTGCAGCGAGGCGTCAGTGTCGTCGCCAGGTGGGATGTTTTGTGCTTTGAAGTGAAGTAGTTCTTGCTGTCAGGCCGATGAACGTGCGTCGCACCAAAAGCTGCAGGAGCTGCGCACGGGTTATGCCGAGCAGGGCGCAGCGTGGCTTCGCACCGAGCTGGACAAGCAAAACCGAGAGGAGCTGCGTATGCTCGCCGTTGCTGCGGGTGTGCAACAGAAGTCAGCTGGGCGCTCGTTTACCAAGCCGGAGTTGTCGGAAGCTCTATCACAGAGTATTGTCGGGGAGCAGGCTTCATGGGGAATCGGCGTTTTTGATGATTGTCCATGTCAGCTTCTGTAGCGAGGCGTCAGTGTCGTCGCCAGGTGGGTTGTTTTGTGCTTTGAAGTGAAGTAGTTCTTGCTGTCAGGCCGATGAACCGGCGTCGCAGCAAAAGCTGCAGGAGTTGTGCGCGGGTTATGCCGAGCAGGGCGAAGCCTGGCTCCGCGGCGAGTTGCGGAAGCACAGTAAGGATGAGCTGGCTGAGCTCTGTGCCGCTGCGGATGTGCAACGACACGCAGCCGGGCGCACTCTCTCCAAAACGGATTTGTTGGAAGCTCTATCACAGAGCATTGTCGGGGAGCAGGCTTCATGGGGAATCGGCGTTCTTTGATGATTGTCCATGTCAGCTTCTGTTGCAGCGAGGCGTCGGTGTCGTCGCCAGGTGGGATGTTTTGTGCTTTGAAGTGAAGCAGTTCTTGCTGTCAGGCCGATGCACTTGCGTCGCAGCAAAAGCTGCAGGAGCTGCGCGCGGGTTATGCCGAGCAGGGCGAAGCCTGGCTCCGCACCGAGCTGGGGAAGCAGAGTCGGGATGAGCTGGCTAAGCTCTGCGTCGCTTCGGATGTGCGACAGAAGTCAGCCGGGCGCAAGCTCTCCAGAGCGGATCTGTTGGAAGCTTTGTCGCTGGGCATCGTGCAGGAGGAGGTATGACGGGGGGAAGGAGGGCGTGTGTGTGTGTGTGTGTGTGTGTGTGTGTGTGTGTGTGTGTGTGTGTGTGTGTGTGTGTGTGTGTGTGTGTGTGTGTGTGTGTGTGTGTGTGTGTATGTTTGTGTGTGTGTGTGTGTGTGTGTGTGTGTGTGTGTGTGTGTGTGTGTGTGTGTGTGTGTGTGTGTGTGTGTGTTTCCGTGCTTACAGGTGAATATCGAGGACCTCTTCACGGCAGATGGCTTGCGGCGCTTGGCAGGAGAGCTCGGGGAAAAGGCACCACCTCGAATTCGGGGGCGGCTTCGTGTCTTGCGCTTGCGGGCCGACGGACCCTGTCTGCTGCGAGTGGCCGAAGATCTGGGTGTGGCGTTTGAGAACGTGAGCAAGGAGGTCTTGATTCAGCGGATTGTCATGGCGTTGTGCCCCCTGCGCGTTCCGAGTGCAGACGGTGACATCAAGTACCTAACGTGGAGATGCCTCTACGCGGTTCGCAAAGCCGGAGCACGGGATGCTGCAGCGGTGGTTGCAGCTGCTTCCGACATCTTCGAGGATGCCAACGTGCGCCAATCTGCGGTTGCCTACTCCTTGGACATCACGGCAGAATCATTTTCCGCGAGACATCTGTCTTCCGATGTGGAGAGAGATCTACTTGCGCAAAAGATTCTGGACAGTCTGCAGCATTGGTCACAGGTCGACACGGCGCTGTCTCGAGAAGTGAGTTCTACATTCTACGTGGGAGGTTGCTGTTGCCGGCTTGAGAGACGCGACCGTGCCGTGTCTGACTTCTTCCATGCAGCATTGTCTTCTTGCAGCCGTGTTGGAAGATCACGTGGATCAGCGGACAGGCGAGCATTATCGCAAATCACGATCTTCGTGTAATGTCTTGGATGCCGTGTTGCTGTCGTGCGTTGTGCGTGTGAGTTCGGGAAACAGGTTGGTGGCGTCTTGCAGATTGCCTCGAGCGAGTGGACCCCGTGGACGTTGCTCGCCGGCTCTGGTATCTGGCCAACCTCGAGGCGGAGCCGCGAGCGTGTGCAACGGACGGGGACGAAGATCGCCAAGAGGTGTTGGAGGCAACCCGCGCGAAGCCGTCCCGAAACATAGAGAGTCTGGGACGTGATCGTGCATGGGGTCATGGACATAATGAGGATTAAGTTGGACTGTAGCTTCATGTGCGCACGCGTTGCTGTGCGTTTCTCGCTCATGTTTGTTTCACCGGGTCCTGGCAGGCTGTCCTGAGCATTATCCAGCACAAGTTTCGGACTCGCAAGTTCGATCGGGCCGATACCACACTGCTTCGGGGGCTGATGCGTCGGTATGGTTGGGAGCGACAAGCACAGCCGGACGAACCCTGCTACTGGTACCAGACCTTCGGGCACGTGCGGAAGTCAGAAGACTGGTCGCAATTTGCTTGGTTTTTGGTGACGGAGCTGTTGCACCCGCTGGCTGGCATCGGCATTCGTGACTTGCACAATCCTAACACAGTGTCGGCAGCTAGGGCTAGCGAGCAAGGCATAGATAAAGACACGCTCACCTTGCGGAATCAGCTTCTGGGCTGGCAGACGACTGAAGGGTGTTACCGTTTGCCTTCGCGAGAGGAGAATCCAGTCCTGGCCAAGCGTGTTGAAGCGTACTACCCTGACGGTGCCACTGCGAGGGCCCGGGCCATGAGAAAGGCTTATCCGCCGGATTTCGATCCGTTGTGCTGGCTGGCACCTGACTGCCTTGGTGATGGCTCGGAGGCGATAGACGGCATTCTCTGGCGTTCGGCCGTGGAGCGGGCAGTGCTGTTCGCCGTCCCCGGCTGGTGTGAGGGCAGGCGTATGAAGCAACGTTTCTGGCCCGTGGAAGACTTGCTTCGGAACGCGGACGAGGCGGGGCGGGAAGCGCTCGGGATCTTGCGAGACTCCGAGGTGTCGTTGCCTTTGAAGCTGGATCGCGTCGCTGTGCTGCTGAATTGCTCTCGGAGCGTACCTGCCGTAAGCGAGGCGGTAGCTCGTCGCCTGCTCCAGACTTTTTCGGACGATGCCTCGGTGACGTGCGAACGGTGTTGCTGCCGCTGATGCGACTTCAGTTGCCGGAAGCAATCGGAGCTGAAGCAACACGTCGTGGACACTCATCTCGTGCGGCCGCTGGATGTGGAGCGCGCCTTCGTTGAATACCGCAAGAAAATCTTGGCGATGGTGGAGCATGCCGGTCCGATGGCTTCTTGTCGCATGCTGCGCCTTCTTGCTTTCGGTTACGGTAAAGGGTCGACGTGCGTAATAACGTGTTAGGAACGATCACAGTCAGGTGCCTGGGATGAGTCGTCAGCGTGCAATCGCTGCCAATTTCGACGAGGAGCTGCGATCCCCTCTTGAAATGGACGGTGGCCGAGCGGAAGGAGGCTGCGTGGTGTGCGCTCGCCGTTTCTGGATGAACGAGTTGTTTTCCATGGTTCTCTTGCAGAGGCCGGATGAAGATGCGTCGACAATCGAGGTACCTGCCGGCGCCGAGACGCTGGCCCCGAATCAGCAGCACCGTCTTTGCCGATTGTTGGGCGTCGCTCGGTATGCGGAGCGCTGGCCGCAGATAGCTCTTTCCGAACTGAAGGCCTCTGCTGTGGAGCATCCGTACATTGAAGGCGAGTTTCTGCTGCTGCATCGCCGCCGCATGCCAGCATCTTTCACGGACCCCTGTACGGTTTGCAGAGACTGTCGCAGGAGTTTGAAGAGCAGTATTCTCACGCTTCCCAGGCATGCGCTGGCCAACGACCTTTGGATCGGACGCGTGTTGCCCGAGCTCAGCAATCTCTCGGCTGGAACAAAACGGCTGCTTCCCATCGTGCGGGTTTGCATGCAGGTGACCGTCTTGCAACCTTTGTCACTGCCGCGAGACGAGAGGCAGAAGGGATACATCGGTAACACGATCTTCCTGCCGCAGTCTGGGCCTAGCGCCATCCAGGCTACTCTGCCTCCCAAAGACCAAGACATGGCCGAGAGCATCTTGTTCGTTTTGGTTGGGCAGAAGAAGCAGGAACTGCGGTCCAGCAAGCTTTTGCAAGCTCCCAGAGAGGAGTATGTTGCCGCTGTTGAGAAGCTGCGCGAGACGTCGCCTTACTACAGGTCGGTCGTGCTGGAGGCCGGCCTAACTCCTGGTGACGACGTCGACGCACTGGAAGGCTGCGTTTTGGAAACGGCCGCTGACAGTTACTTGGCCCGCGAACTTTTGCAAAAGGGCCCGGCCGATGCGCAAGGCCAAGATGAGGAGGGCGAGCCAGACGAACAGAATCTGGATCGCGGCCCCGGCAGCTCGGAGGACGCTGTCTTGCGAAGTCCAGCTGCCGGCGTCAGCAACTTGGAGGACGCTGTCTTGCGAAGTTCAGTTGCTGATCCGGATCCTGGCCGCGGCGCCGGCAGTTCGGATGACGCTGTCTTGCGAAGTCCAGCTGCCGGCGCCAGCAACTTGGAGGACGCTGTCTTGCGAAGTTCAGTTGCTGATCCGGATCCTGGGCGCGGCGCCGGCGGTTCGGAGGACGCTGTCTTGCGAAGTCCAGCTGCCGGCGCCAGCAACTTGGAGGACGCCGTCTTGCGAAGTTCAGGTGCTGATTCGGATTCTGGCCATCTGGTATCCAGCATCGTTGGATTTAACGATCAGTCGGATGACGGCAATCGCTGGTTGCGAGTGTGTAGCGATGTAGAAGAACTATGTCGTCGCAGGCCTCCGCAATATTACACGGATGCGGAATCCGTCCTTCGCAGCCGGGTGCAGAACGAGGTGGATCCGGATCGGCCGCATGCTGTGGGCTTGTTGGGGCGCGAGGGCCAGCTATAAGTGATTCATCTAGGCCCGGGGGGCGTGACGCGCAAGAGGGTTCAGGGCATTTGGAGCATGGGTTCCAAGCCCTGGACTTGAAAATGATTTGTTGTAGTAGGGTTTGATTATTTTTCCATCGATCAGTCAGCGCAAGAACAACAGCCTCTCCAAACAAGTATCGTCCCTTCCCAAGAAAACGCGGCACGTTTTGGAACAAAATCGTCGTGAAAGCTACAAACCTACAACTTGTGATGTAGCCAACCCAAACTGCAAACCGCAAGCAAGCATATCTTCCTGACTTTGTCGGCTGTTTTATGATTGGGAATCCGAATCGCAGCACAGTTCAGGCACATGACTCACGTGACAGTGACAGCTTGACAACTTATCATCCAATCTTGCAAGAGGACGTAGGCAGTAGGCATAGCCTAGCTTGCTTGAGGTGTTACATTGGATAAGCCAAGATAAGCCAGATCTTTTCGTTGTGTAGTGTCATAGTGCTATGGCAGAGCCTGCCATCTTTAGGCTTCCCGATCCTGGGGACGGTGAGCTTGAGGACAGAGAGTCCGAGTCAGAGGCCGAGGAAGCTCCCAGGGCTCCCAGGTCTGCAGGTGCCCTGCGGACTGTTCGATATAGGGACAGACTTCGAAATGCTTCCCGCGCAGAGGTTTTGTTTCTGTATGCGAAAACCTGTGGCGACGAATCAGAATCTCTGGGCACCGCTGCTGCAGGGAATTATTTGTTTTGTGTTGCTGAGCTTGGGGGAAAATGCATCAAGCCGTTGGGTGCCCAAGAGCACTTGCAGCAGCAAGATACTTGGCGAGCTCGGCGTCAGAAACGTCGCGATCGAGATTTCGCCGCTAAGCAGATGTCCCTCCAGAACCAGACAACCCGAAACCAGATGTTCAAGTGCTGTTTGAAGTCTCTTTTTCGTTTCAGGGCAGCTGTCCAGTTGGGGCCTGCCCAGGCTGCAGTGGCAGGTGCCTGGTGCGGGCACCTGCAGCTGCTAACCAGGGTGCGGTGACTCCTGTTCCTGCGATGCCCGCCTTGGCTGGCAGGTTGGCGGTTTTGCCTGCAGGGCAAGCGCAATGGGTTTTTCAAGCTGCTGCGCCAAGCGTCATCTTCGAAGCCGTTGCAGATCGCCAGGGCCTTGCTTTGCAGACGGACAGGCGGCGGAGCCTGAAGTAGGCACTGCGAGGCGTTACCTAGGGCGTCCTTTCTGGATGGTTCGCTTGCCACCAACTGTCATGAAGCATTTGATGGAGATAGGCAAGGAGTTCGTGGTTCCTGGTGGGCTTGTGACTTCTTTGGGTCACCAGTTGCCCGGAACCGTTCCTGCTGCGGCAGAAGGAAGCCCCAGTGATGGTGCCGACAGTGGTTCCTCTTCCTCCTGCGAGATGAAGAAAGTGCGCAGGCCGGACATGCAAGAAATCCTGTTGGGAAAGCTCGCTTACAAGCTCAGCTCAACGGTAGGCATTCAAGATGTGGTTCGCACCGTCCTTCGAATGTTAGTGCCAGATAGTTTAGGTCTGGCAGACAACATGAAAGTGTCGCATGGGCATGTGCGGAATATCTTGCTAAAGCTTGATGCCTTGCATTCCTTGTCTCGCCGGTTCCTTGCCACACCAGGTGGTGGGGCAGACAAGTCGCTGCGAATTGTCAGGTACATCAGTCCTGACAGTTCCCCGCAAGCGAATTATGATTATTTTTGTGCGACAGAAGAGTTGCTGCTCTATCGTTCCGACGAGCTTCCAAGGGATGCGGGTGGAAATGTAGCTCCTTTCAAAGGGTTTGAACACCAGAGGCGTTCGATGTTGTGTACAACAATTGCGAGAGGACAAGGAAGCACAGCTTCGAAGGCAAGCAAGATGGTACATATGATTGCCGTTGAGAGTGGTGCGTCTCTCTTTGAGACGTATCGTTCGGAAGTTCGGGGCTTCTTAATCGATCAAGGAACGGAGCGAGGCATAGCATCGTTTCCAGTCCGCAGTTGCTCTGAGGTCCAGAGTATTGTGGGCGCTCAAGCTTTGGCGAGCGAGGCAATACAGGAGGATTTTCGTGAATTGCCGCTCTTTCATTCCGCTCTACACATACCGGGAACACTACACATAGTGTTTAACGCACTGGAATTCAGCTTGAAGCAGCTTGAAACCTGGCAAAAATTCGAGAAACAGTTGAACAGCATCACCCGTGTGTGCAAAGAAAAGAGTTACTCAGAAGTAATTTAATTCTTGTGAGAATGATGAAGCATGCGAGCCCCGAGGAGAGACGGCTGTTGCATCGGATGGATGACCTCTTAGACTGGAGGTGGGATTCGCTCGCAAGAGTGCTGAAGGTTTGGGTTCCTCTATATCCCACCTTCAAGAAATATTGGAACCCAGCTGTTTTTGGTGGGGACAGCTCGTCAGTCACAATTCGAGCTGTGACGGAAGCGTTGGCAGACGAGTGCCATTTCGACATGGCAGTGTGGACGCATCAGTTCTCTGCCGAGGCCACCAGGCTGGCCCACTTTTTCGAGGGTTGTCACTGCCATCAGGAGCAGCTGACAGACCCAGAAAACTGGGAAAAGATAAACTGTTGTTGGAAAGGCAGGCGCTTGCCTTGGCTTGCGGTTGGTAATCTCCAGGGAGCTTTGCAAGATGCCATGACAAACAACGAGATTAGTGTTCTTGCGCATCTCTTGTCTCGTTCTAGTGAAACTGCAAGTCGGATGGCGCACATGGCGGACACGTGCAACAAAGTATTTGTTGCCGTTATCCAGCAAAAGCTTGCGTATGCTCAGCAAGTACCATGGGTGTTTGCCGCAGCGTTTGCGGGGTATATGGGCGAGACTTGGGGCCGAGTGAAAAAGGTTCTTCGGCCACATCTTCAGAACGTTGACAACATGATCTCCAGTGGCCAAGTCGGCGCTCTAGACTCTGTTACACATGCTTTGTTTGGACCAACCGACACAGGCCGCATGCTCCGAGAGTTTCTGAACTCGGAGGATGACGTGCCCCTTGATCGATGGCCAGCGTTGTTTTGGAGAGTACAGGAATATGCCTTTGTTTCTTTGTCCGAGCGACACACGGAGAGAGAGCATGTCGGTGTCAAGGTTGCAGCAAACCGTGGTCTCACAAAGGCTGGGCCTGCAGTTGTCTGCAGCCGCAAGCGCAGAGATCAAGTGTTGGAGATGCTGGAAGATGAGAAACAGCTCGCTTTCTTGGTCAACAATTGGCGCAGCAGGCGCCTTTGGAGTAGCCTGCTGGAGCACATGCTCACTCACGAAGAGGTTCGACTTATGGACACGCCAAAGAGGCTTTCCCGCTTGTACGGGTATAGCGAGGAAGACCACTTCAAAGATTGCGAGGACTCTGTTCGTGCTGATGCCGTTTACCGCCAAACTTTGAGAGATCAGACTTTGTTACTGGCCGGAAGCTTCAAGCTTCCGAGTGCTTCCCACCAGGTAGTGAACTGGCTGAAAGGCCATTTGGCGACGGGCGTGTTTTTCAGTGTGTCCACGCATGTCTTTGAGCTACTTGTCGACAGGGGTCGGAGATGTGAAGACCCAGCCGCATCCTTCAGAACCGACGTGCTGCTGTCTATTCTGCGAGCCGACGTCCACCCTCGGGTAAGTGATCGTGCTTCGGTTTTCTGCTCGGTGCTGGATGCCAGGCCAGAAGCAAGAACGGATGCTCGTGTTTCGCGACCTGCTGCACACATCACAGACCCGAAGCTAGGCCGCCGCAGCTGTGTGGTTGTGCAGCGTTTCCACGACGTGGATGTTTCCCAGGGCGTGCACGGCCTTGGTGGAGATGTGCGGGTGGCGTGCACGAATGTGCGGATCGAGGTTCTCGACTTGGCACGGGTGTGCACAGCAGAGAACTTGAAAGCCTTTTGTGCAAACTGTTTGCTCTGGCGTGCTATGCCTGCGGAACTGGCCTTGGCTCTGGGAGACGAGTCCACGCAGCCAGGTTTGCTGCAGGAGCCGCAAGTGCAGAAACTTCCAGAGATTGTCTTAGACAGCGATCCTGCCTGCTTGTTGAGTCGACCGCCTCCGGATCCGCATGTGGAAGATGCCCTCGACATCCTGCACCCCCCTGCCCATGTCGTGCAGAATGCGGACGACTCTGCGGTGCTGCAGGTCTACGGTGCTCCGTGTAGCGACCGAGAAATGCAAGCTATCAAAGAGTTGCTGCGAGCAAGGGCCATCGGCATTGAATCTGCTGTGTATGCCACAGACCTTGAACACTTCGATGCTGTTGCACTGGAAGGCTTGCGTGACCGAGGTCTTGTCATCTGCGAGACTGATATGTTCTCAGATGTATCCGTCGCCTTGACGGGCAAGTTGACCTACAGTGCAAGCTTGGTGCTGGCACGGCCATTGTTGCTTTGGGAGCTTGACCAAACGACTTTGACTCGAGGCCAGATGCCAGGCCGATCAAAGTTGGAGTTAATTCGTTTGTTGTTTGTCTTGGGCTGGGAGCCAGGGCTGGGCCGGGAAGCGTGGCATCGCAAGCAGGGAGAGAAACGTCTTCCAGATGACGTTCTAGTTTGCAGCCTCCCCTTCCTCAGAGCTTTGATGCTGAGTCGGCTTATATGGGAAAAGCCCGGCAACTTGTCGGGCATTTACTTGAAAGGCCCCCAGCAGTATTATGAGTTCTTGGTGGATCAGGACGATCTCAGCAGCTTGCGGGATGCTTCTGCAGAGGAAATCAATGCTCGGTTCGCGCAGAAGAAAAAAAGACCTGCTGGCCGCAGCTTGACAAGAGATGCGGCTACAGGTCTGGAGCTTGACCCAGAGGCTGATGATGCCGAGTTAGAAGAGCTTGTGCAAGAGCTGCCTGAAAAGCTCATGCAAGCAGAAGAGCCGCAGCCAAGCATGGCCAGCGGTGGTAGACGTGTCGCTCCTCTAGAAATCGACTTGGGAGGCGGTAGGACACAGGTAGTGCATTTTGACAATTTCACACACTCCAGCGGTCAGCTCCGAGCATTCGTTGCTTGCGAGACACACAGCGGCTGCCGCTTGTACACGTTTGTACGGCATCATGGCAGCCGCAGGCGGGCTGCTGCCTTTTTGCTTGCTTGGCAAATGCGAGCAGCTCACCACCGCAGAGCTGAAGCTCACATTGCGGACAAGCCAAGTGAAGAGCAGGTGGATGCCATGATGCTCCGGATCGCTTGATGCAACACACGGCAGTCAGAGTGAACGTTTGAGGGTTTTTTTTTAGTTTGTTGCATTGTTTGGATGCAGGACACGTGTTGGCTGACTGTGCTGCTTCCGTTTGCTGCAAGAGTACCTCGGTCACTGTGTGCATGTGTGACTGCCCGTGCATGTGTGACTGCCCGCAGCCCCTTTCGGCTCCTTTGGGCTGTGCAGGGGCCAATGCATTGGCATTTCTCCCACTACGGAAGGCCGGCAGGGAGAAGTGTAGTCGAGTCTCGAAAGCTTTGCGGTGAGAAACCTGTAAAGTTACAAAGCTTTGAAACCCAGGCAGTCCTTAAGCCCCTAGAGTAAGAAGCTTGCTAACTCACAGAGCCAGATGCGGCCACCGTGTGCTCACCTGGGTTTCGGGCTGCGTTTTCGACGCTAACCCATTTCCCAGGCTGCACTATGGATCGGCACGCTACCTGGTCTGTGGGCTGCACGAAGCTACCCTGGAGCTACAGGATGCACAGTAGTCAGTTTAGCGTCCCCGCTATAGGTGTAGCAGCAAGCCAGGTTGCAGTTGCAGGTGTCTGTTGGAACAGATTAGCCTCTCAAAAGCAAAGCAAAACCCCCAACACCTTAAAAAAAATTGCTCGCAGGTGGGTGCCGGTGGTCTACAACCAGTGGGGCGAGGCGCAGCTCCCACACCGGCCGCCTGCGCTGTTGCCGCCGCATCCGCCGGCGGCGGCGGCCCCTTTTGCTGGCACGGGTGCAGCCCACGGTGCAGCCACAGGTGGCGGTGTTGCTGCTAACCCCTCGGGGGCTGCAGCAATGCCGGCGCCGAAAAAAAATCCTGGCCAGGTGGACCTAAGCAGCGAGGATGACGACGAGGAGTCTGAGGAGGAGGAGGCGGCTAAGAAGGACGAGGACAAGGAGCCGGACTCCCAGTCGCGGAAGGATGATATCGTGGTGGTGGACCACGACCAGGAGAAGAAGAAAGAAGAAAAGGGTGGCAAAAAGGAGGAGGCTGCTCAGAAGCGCAAGAAGAAGAAGGAGAGCAGCTCTTCCAGCGGAGGCAACAGTGAGTCCTCCAGCAAGAAAGAAAAGCCCCGTGCAGCCCCCGCTGCCAAGGAGGCCAAGCAGGCACACGAGGCCCAGGCCGACGAGAAGAGAGCGGCAAGGCCAAGGAGCCCAAGGAAGACAAGGAGGCGGAGGCGGCGGAGGGCGAGCCTGCAGCGCGGCCTGCGAGGAAGAACCGCAGCCGGCACTCAGCGGACGAGGCAGATGTCGTTCGCTGCGAGCACTGCTGGATGTGTGTGAAGAAAGAAGGCCTGCAAAGCCACCTGGAGAACAGCGAATACTGCCGCCAGTGGCGGCTCCACGCCGCCGGCCAAAATGTGGCCGGCCAAAAGCCTGCGGAAGAGCAGGCGAGCTCGGGTGCGTGCCAGTGCAGACACTGCTCACGGCAGTTCATGCGCAGGTGGGACATGCTGCAGCACTGCCTGGGCACGCACCCGAACTCCGACGAGGCTAAGGAATGCTTGCAGGCCATGCACAATAAGCGGAAGAAGCAGCCATCAAAGGAGGACCGGGCGGCTAGCATGAGCCAACACAGGCCGCCGGTGCAGCTGCGGAGCAGGGGGCGTGTGGAGGAGCCGCCGCACAGACGTGGCCCGCGGCGTGAAGAGAGCCGAGATGATGATGGCAGCCGTGGGCGGCGGAGAAGCCGTGGTGAGAGCCGCCAGAGCCGTGGCCAGGCAAGCTCTCGAGGCGGCGGCCAGGCAAGCTCTCGGGAGCCGCAAAGGCGGCGGCCAGGCAAGCTCTCGAGGGAGCCGCAAGAGCTCCCGCGGCAGCGAGCACATGGACCGACGCTTCTCGGGCCGCTCCCGCAGCCGCAGGGCGAGCGAGCCTGCGGCAAGCTCCGGCCGCCGTGGGCGCGATTCGCGGAAGGAGCCGACAGGGCAGCTAGGCCGCAGCAAATCATCGCCAAGGGATCGGGCCATGGTGGCGGGTCAGAGCCAGAGCCCTCAGATCCCCCAGATGATGCTGGCCTTTTTCGATGCCACCACAAAGATGCTGGACATGCAGCAGCAGTAGTCCTAACATCGAAGATTTTTGGGCGAGAGGAAGAATCCTGGGCCTGGTGTCCTAAGATCCGTGCGATCCTGGACCCAGAGCCCTAAGATTCGGCTCTCGCAGAGGAGGCTAGGCCGCGGTAGCTAGGCCGTAGAGCCAGGCCGTAGGGTAGGAGCCCGACTGGCCTTCACCCGCCCTTAGCTCACGAAAGCCTTCAGGCCCCAAGCAAAGCTACAGCTACTACAGCTTTTAAGCTTTTAGCCGGAAACCGGAAACCTGAACCCTTAGGCACCAAGCAAAATACAGCTACTACAGCTTTTAAGCTTTTAGCCGGAAACCTGAACCCTTAGGCACCAAGCACAACTGAAGCTGAAAAGGCCAAGTCGGAAGTAGCTCCAGTGTTCCACTCACCAAGCACTGCCGAGCACAGTCGTGCCAAAAAAGATTCGTTCTCAGCAGGCTGGCGGGGCGTGTGGTCAAGTGCACAGCCAGAAAAAACTACAACCAGGAATCATCACGGTCGAGCGTTTGTTGCAAAACAACTACTGAAGCGTTTCAGTTTTGTTTTTGCCGGGCATGTTGAACTCATAAAGGGTTTTAAGGCCACAAGAGGACAGAACACAGAAAACACAGTGAATTCTCAAGGGGGCGGCCCTGGGGGTCTTGGGGGGGGGCTTTGGGGGCACTGGGAGGGCTCTGGAGGGCGTTTGCAGGGGATTTAGCACCTTTGGGGGTCTCGTGTTCGGGGTGTCCGGGGTCGTGTCGGGGTCGTGTCCGGGATGTCCGGGGTCGTGTCCGGGATGTCCGGGGTCGTGTCCGGGATGTCCGGGGTTGTGTCCGGGATGTCCGGGGCGGGGCCCGGGAAAGGTGTCCGGGGCGGGGCCCGAGGGTGTGTGGGGCCGTTTTGGGTGTCCCGCCCATGTCCCGCCAATGTCCCGCCATGTCCCGCCCATGTCCCGCCATGTCCCGCCCGTGTCCCGCCATGTCCCGCCCGTGTCCCGCCATGTCCCGCCGTGTCCCGCCATGTCCCGCCCGTGTCCCGCCATGTCCCGCCCATGTCCCGCCCATGTCCCGCCCGTGTCCCGCCATGTCCCGCCCATGTCCCGCCCGTGTCCCGCCCATGTCCCGCCAATGTCCCGCCATGTCCCGCCCATGTCCCGCCATGTCCCGCCCATGTCCCGCCATGTCCCGCCCACGTCCCGCCATGTCCCGCCCTTGTCCCGCCCGAGTTCCGCCCAGCCCCGGTCCCGCCCACGTCTCATGATGTCCTCTGCGTCCTCTAAACTCTTTGCACAGCAGCCGTTTTCTCTCGAGGCTTTGTTTGTGTTAGCAGCAAAGAAAAAAAGCGCCAGGGGTATGCCTGGCAAACGCAAACGAGGTGACTCTCCAGTGCATGAGACCGATGCGACCCAGCCGCAGGCGGGCAGCAGTGTGATCACTGATGCGACCCAGCCGCAGGCGGGCAGCAGTGTGATCACTAGTGTGATCACCCGCCGCACACAGGAGCGATCCGAGCGATCCAGATCCCCGCGAGGGGAAAGGGTTGCGACTATCATTTGGAAGTGGTGCTGGAAACGAATGGAGACGGATGATGGGACCATTTGGTGGTGGCAATGGTGGAAGGAAGGGTCAACGAATGGAGACAGATGATGGGACCACTTGGTGGTGGCAATGGTGGAAGGAAGGGTCCAGAATCTGAGTGCGGTTTTTTTTTCGGCAATAAGAGCTTGCGGTGGAATGCTGGAATGCTGTCGCCGACAATAAGAGTTTGCGGTGGAATGCTGTCGCAGACAATAAGAGTTTGCGGTGGAATGCTGTCGCCGAATTGCATGACTCAGAGATTGCATGATTGCCTGTCTCAAGGCCTTGCATGGAAATGGAAACAAGTGCATTGCAAGGGTAGACTGTGCCACCCAATTGCCTGACTGAGAGACTGCATTGCATGATTGCTTGTCTTTTTCCGTGGGTGGAAATGTTTACATCAGTCCTGAGTTTGTCACTGAGAGTGAGCAAAGCCAGTTCCAAGAATAGCGTAGACAGCCGGAGCCATCATCCTGATTTCTTTTCTTTCTCAAGCCAAGCTTTTGTTCTTAGTGGGTTGCAGCATGATGGAGACTGGGGCAGCGAAGCTCCTGTATGCGATGAGTCCTTGGAGCTCAAAGCTCGGGCGTGCACCTGTGGTTGCTGAGCCCTGTGTAGGCATCTCTGCTTATCGAGAGTGGATGCAGAAAGCAGGGCTTGTTTACAGGCCATGCGCAGCCTACGATTTCAACATGGACTTGGTGCCGTTTTGGCGAGCTCTGCGAAACCAGGGTTTGCAGGGGACTTCGGAAGTCAAACTGGGTTGCAAGAAGGGGACATCGAGAGGAATGTCGTGCTGTCAAAACTGTCAAGTGCGGAAGGCTTGATAAGCGGGCCCCCTTGTCAGCCTTTTGCCTCCACAGGTTTAAGGCAGGGCGCCCAGGACGAAAAAGGCCGCACAGATGTTTTTGAATCAGTTGTAAGCATGATAATATGTGAGGAAGGCTCGCGTGGCTGTCTTCTGTTTTTCATTCTGGAAAACAGCTCACATTTGGCTGATGCCAACCATGCTGAGTTTCTGAATGAGATGCTCTTGAGACTTGAAGTGTCACTGCCATATTTCTTGGTAGACACCGTGAAAAAGGATGCTGCGGAGTTTCTGCCAGTCAAGAGAGGTCGTTTTTTCATCAGAGGGCTAAGGAGAGACTGCCTGCCAGACCCCATGCAGGCGTTCCTCCCTGCCCCCCTGTGCTGCACGGATCTGCTCCCGGCAGTCACAGTGGAAGAGATTTTGGATCTGAGCTTGGCTGCGACCGATGTGCAGAGTTTGTGTGCAGGGCACGCTGCTAACCTCGCATTGTACAAGCAGACCATATCTCAGTGCATCGAAGAGCATCGTGCCCAAGGCAAGCCGCTGCCCTCGAACACGGTTGTTGTGGAGTGGGGGTGGGGCAAGATCCCATCACTGAGGACTACGGGGCCACCTTTGTTTCTTCTGAGTTGCGAGGACTTGTCGAGGCCATGGCAGGTCATGCGACTGCACAGGTGGCTCAGCATCGCTGAGCGGTGCAGCGCTCTGGGGCAGCGTGCAAGCCACGCGGCCTTGTTCTCGAGAGACACCCATGCCCTGCATGCGATCGGGAACGCTCTCTCGCCAGTGCAGCTGGCCGCTGTTGCCTCGCCGCTCGTGGAGGCAGCGGTCAACTCTGGCGTGCTCACTGCAGGCAACCGTTGCAAAGCCTGCGCAGTGGAGCTTCTGCCGCACACGAAGCCACCGGGTACATCAGCAGCTTGTATCCTTGAAAAGACCCCGAGGCCAAGCGCCACAAAAGGTTCCAAACCAAAGGCTGCAGTTGAAGAGGCAACACAAAAGACTCGAAAACCGAGGGCCAAAAGCAGTGCAAAGCCGAAGGCTTCAACTGAAGAGGCAAGCCCAAAGACCCGAACCCCGAAGGCCAAAACAGCTACAAAGCCAAAGGTTTCAACTGAAGAGGTAACCCCAAAGACTCGCAACCCCAAGGCCAACAGGGTTCGAAAGCCAAGGGCTCCAACTGAAGAGGAAGCTCCAAAGACTCTGCCTCGTGACACCAGCGCAAAGCCAGAGGCTTCAGCTGAAGAGGAAGCCCCAAAGACTCTGCCTCGTGACACCAGCACAAAGCCAGAGGCTTCAGCTGAAGAGGAAGCCCCAAAGACTCTGCCTCGTGACACCAGCACAAAGCCGGAGGCTTCAGCTGAAGAGGAAGCCCCAAAGACTCTGCCTCGTGACACCAGCACAAAGCCGGAGGCTTCAGCTGAAGAGGAAGCCCCAAAGACTCTGCCTCGTGACACCAGCACAGCTGGGTTAGATGGCACCCAGGACTTACCACGTCACCAGCCAGAAGGCAGCACCCAGGACTTACCACGTCACCAGCCAGAAGGCAGCACCCAGGACTTACCACGTCACCAGGCCGATGACTTGGAGCTAGAGCTTGAGCGACTGGTTGACGAGCTTTTTTCGGATGATGATCCGGGCATGGACGTTGATGATGCTGCGCCACAGAGTCCACTCGTCCTGAGTGAGAAAGCAACACACCTCTTCGAGTGTTTGGCTAAAGCCAAAGCTTCATCCAACCTGAGTAAGCTTGCCGGGTAGTTCCCTGATGACAGCCATTGAACTCAGGGTTCTTGTTTTTGTGTCTTGCAGCGATTTGTTTGGCTCCACAAGCCCCTCAGCTCCCACACTCGTGCTCCCCTGCCCCGCAGCAAGCATGACAGATGCCCCGGACCAGGAGATGCCTCAGAGCATCATGTGCATCAGGTGATCATCAGGTGTGAGGAAGAGACAAGCATCTTGACGAGCTACCCAACTGGAAGGAACTGCTTGAGGCGGATCTGCTCCTGCTGTTCGTCCACAGACCGGTGCCTCTCTCG